>BKZX01032004.1:119860-144022 GCA_014362285.1 Fagus crenata
CTAGGATACCATAAATGGATTGGATATTTGATTGGATTATATATATATATATATATATATATATATGAATGTATATTGTATGAGTGTGTGTGAAGTCTTACATCATATGTGTATTTTTTTGCTAAACACATCATATGTGTATTAAGTGTTTAGCAAAAAAAATATGTGTATTAAGTTGATTTGAACTACATAAATAATTACGTGCAGCTCTAATTTTACATTAACCAGTCATATTGAGATATCGCACACATATTAGATTTTTAAATAACGTTAATGTATATTAAATGCTCCAATTTTTCACTTTTTTTTTTGGGAACATTTAATTTATTGCTTTATAGATAGTTAAAAAGTTATATCAATATGTAATGACACAGATTCCTTTAAATTCATTTTGAAATTTTACTTTGTATCCATCCGGCCTACCCATCATTCCATTGTACAGTACACTTACCGTAAAAAAATAAAAAAAAATCTCACAACTTGTTAACTAACTTCACAAGAAAACACTAGGGTTAGGACCTAAAAAAAAAAAAACAAACAAACAAAGAAAAAAGGATTAAAATTATAAGGCTACTAAAGACCCAGTTGATGATTGAAAAAGTACATCAGGCTATGTATTCACTTTTGGATCAGGACTTTTTGCATAGGCTTCAAAGAAGAAAAATAGTGTCACAATCTTCAGCAGAAGCATAATTTGTGATAGCTACAAAAAGCCGCATCTCAAGCAATTTAGTTACGAAGAATTCTGGAAGACATCGGGGATGAAACATGAAAGAGCTACAGAAACACATTGTGACAACAATTCCACTACTTCTATTAGAAAGAATCCTGTTAGCCATGATCGCACGAAGCAAATATCCATAAAGTACCATTTTATTCGAGAAGTAGTTGAAAACAATGAGATTGAATTGAAGTATTGCAAGACTGATGAACAAATTGCCGACATTTTCACAAAGGCGCTTCCCAAAGAAAAATTTCTTTACTTAAGTGAAATGCTGGGAGTTCAACAAAAAATGTATTAAGGGGCGGAAAATTATCCAGTAGTTCAGGACTACAAATAAATGCGTAGTCCCTCTCTCATATGAATGTTGGGTCCTACCATGAATTTAATTAGTGAGACTCACATTTATGTGGTGGGACCCATCATTTATGTGAGAGAGGGATTACGCATTTATTTGTAGTCTTGGAATACTGAATAATCACTCTTAAGGGACAGTGATGAAAGTTAATGCATTTTCAACTACTTTAAGTTAATAAAGTAATAAAAAAAGTTTATGTAACTTAAGGGTCGACAGCGGGTCTGGTTCTTGGCACATGGGCATGGTAGGCCAGGTTTGGTGGGCTGTTGACTAGTTAATGGGTTGGTTCGGGCCGGGACAAGGGGAAAATTCTCAGCCCATGGGCAGTGCCCAGTGGGCCTTTAGCGGGATGGGTTAACGAGCTATGTCTAATATAGTTATTATATATATTTTGAAGTAAAAAAAAATACTACTAATCTAATGAGACTCAGTTGTTAGGTGCATAGTATGTTATTTTTCACCCTTATATCACAGGTTCGAATCCCTCTCCCTTAAAATATTTTCTGTTATTTTGTGCTTATAGCGGGCTATAGGGTCGGGTTGGGCTAATGGGCCAATCCATCGGATGTCCGTTTGCTAGAGAATCAACCCATTACTGGGCTAGGCCACCCATAAGCTCGATGGGCCAATGGGCTACCGCACTGATCTATGAGATTGTAACTATTCAATTAACTCTATTTTATTGTATGAGAGGAGCTAGTGAATTAGAATCAAGTATAAAAAGGCATAGTTGTCCATTGTATTATGCATGGTAAATAATGATTGAAAAGTCTTTAGAAACAAAATAAAAATTTGGGTAAATTATACTGACACTTTCTTTTTTTGGGAAAACTAGACTCACTAGACTCTATTTTAGGGAAATGATACTCCGCTCCTAAATTTGTAAAATAATTAACACTCCACCCCCCTTTTTCCCCTTTGTAAAGGAATATTCCCCACTTAAATTTAAAATAATTGAAATATATTTTTTTTTTTCTTTTTTAACTCTGGTTAGTTAGGTATTGGTTAAAAAAATAAACAAAAAAAGAAAAAGAAAAAGGGAACTGAGTGTTAATTATTTCGCAAATTTGGGAGTGGGGTGTCATTTTCCCAAAATAGGGTGTAGCAAATCTAATTTCTAAAAAAAAAAGGAGGTTTCAATATAATTTATTCTAAAAACTTTTTCATAACTAAGCATATGGGCTCAGCTGTAGCAACTCAACACCAATTCATTTTTTCCATTGTCATCAACCTATTCCCTAAATCCCAACACCGCTATTTGATGGTCTATATGTATAATGAATTACCTGAAGAGGCTGAAGTATACATATTGTAAGTCTACAATATTACATCAATGGATATAATATGATTCTTTGGTGGATTTTTGCCGGAATTCTTGTAGGGAGAGAGAGAGAGAGAGAGATTTTTTTTTGGAGAAAAGCCAGATGGATAGATTTAAACATTGATAGCCAGATTTATTTATTTTGATTAAATTTAATTTTAACTTTTTTAATTAAATTACAATTTAGAATGAGGTTTGTATTAAAATTGTTTTAAAATGACTTTTTTATATGAAAGTGGTCACGTGCATATCACGTGACCAGTTTTCGTCACGTGAAGCAAACGGAAGTTGGTGATGATGGGGTCAATTTGATCACAAATTTACAAACCTCATGGAGTCATTGAAAAAAGAACAATTTAAAACCCCAAGTTAGTTGCAAAACCCAGGGAATGTCTTTATAATTCGGCCTTAAATTAAAAAATGGAACTCAAACCCATTTAAAGTATTACTACAAACCCTTAATGTTTGGGTCAAGTAGAGTCGAAAAACCCACTAAACCCAACCAATAACTCAATAAATCCAAAGTCTGACATCCGGATTGAGTGGCACATTGTTACAGTTCTACTTGTTGAACATGCTTTAGGAGTTGATTTTCGTTTAGGAGTCCAATAAATTAGGGATAGTTAGATTGTATTCGGAGTTTGCTTTGTTTAGTAGTTAGAGTTTGCATAAGAGTTTCCATTTAGGAGTTGCTTATTGCTTACGAGTTGTTAGCAGTAGTTTACGTTTCTTTCTTTGTAATTCAAAGGGCTATTTAAAGCCACATTAATGAGAAATAATCACTAAAAAATTAAGCTTTACTTGTTAAGAGGTCTAGACTCCGTTAAAGTATTCCATTATCAAATGAGGAGGTTTTAATTCTCTTGAAGCAACCAACAAAAATTGGGTTTATAACAAATTGGTATCAGAGCAAGTTATGGAGACCATTCGCATTGAGCGATTAGAAGCTAAAGTTAAAAGTCTAGCTTCAAAAAAACAAAGTATAATTAAAGAGATGCACCAAATGCTTGTTGCAATGCATTCCCACCTTGATCAAATTGTGGGTAATCAAAGTTGCGATCATATAAAAAGCTCACACAACCAGGGTGAGATGGGGAGGCCCAACGACGACCAAACCAAATATGGACCAACGAGTTCAAGTTGTGTTATCAGTCCAAATGTAGCAAAACTTGATTCTTCATGTTTCAATGGCAATGAAGGGTCATAAAATTCTAGCAGGATTGCGAGTCTCTACATTTAACATGTAGCGTAAAAATCTCAAAGGGTGAACAAGTATGTGGTCACAAAAAAATAAAAAGGTTCCAGCCTTTAGATTTGTTTGCCGTTCACCTATGAAAGCTAAATATATGTTGTTACAAAATGAAAAGCTTGAAGAGTACATGAAATGTGAGTTGACCAAAACTAACATGCTGAAAATTAAGAAACAAATGAGAAGTAGTTCATGGTGAAGGAAGAAGAAGAAGAAGAAGAAGAAGGATCCCTTGAGGACAAGGGATGATTGTAGGGGGAGGGATTGTTACCGTGGTACTTGTTGAACATGGTTTTTATTTAGGAGTCCAATAAATTGTGGATAGTTAGATTGTATTAGGAGTTTTCTTTGTTTAGGAGTTAGAGTTTGCATTGGAGTTGCTATTGAGGAGTTGCTAATTGCTTAGGAGTTGTTAGCAATAGTTTATGTTTCTTTCTTTGTAATTCAAAGGGCTATTTAAAGCCACATTAATGAGAAATAATCAATCAAGAATTACTCAATAAAATCAAGCGTTGCTTGTTAAGTAGTCTGGACTCCTTTGAAGTAGTTCATTATCAAATTAGGAGGTTTTGGTTTCCTTGAAGCAACCAACAAAAATTGGGTTCGTAACACATAAGCATCTCTTATAAGCAAATTGTTGACCAATGTAATCCCTGCATGCACCTAGTCATCATTAAGTAAGTAGCTACACTTATTGGTGATCATCTACACAATCAAATATTCTAGCTAGTAAAATGTTTGTAATCTTGGTTAACAAAATTTAACATCTTGTCAACAAATTTAAAAGAAACACATAATAATTTCAATTATGAAAGAAAAAATGAGACATATGTACAGGCTTGCTATATTATTATCGTTTGTCCAAAAAGATTAAAACCAAGTTCTTGTCTAAGACCAGTAGATAAGGAGTACATATAAATGACAGCATAAAATACTCATGTAAAATATATATAATTCTATATGCTCCACAACTCACATAATGCATTAGATTATCCCGAAATACCTTTTCATGTGTACAGAATGGCCTGAAAAGCATAAAGTGGGAGAGAAACAACTTTAAATCACACTCGTCTTAAACTCAAAACAATATTTTTTTTCTTTTACCAACCCCCTAATTAAACGTTCATCTTAGAACTTCCCTACGATCTAGAAATACATATAAGAAACCTTAAGTTTTAGTGTTGGAGTTGCCCGTGAAGATGTCTCGACTGGTGCCAGTGACAATATCAGAGTCTGGATTAATCAATCTACTATTGGTCGTAGTTAGCCCAATACCACTATCCAATTCCAGCAGGGGTCCACAGTAAACTTCAATGGCAGCAGCATGAAGTGATAATATGTCTTCCGGCATTTCCGAGCCCTTTGTCCTTGTTGACTTTCCTTTGTACTTTGATAATGGACAGTAATTAGAACCATAGCGCTTGGCCTTCCTTAGTTCCAAGAGAAGTACGCAACACATTGATGTGAGTACCACTAAGAAGCTCACTCCACTTCCAATGGAAATGAGTGTTGTTTTCTTTGTTTTGGACTCTTTGGCTGTCGAGGCAGCTGGTAGTGAGGGTACCATTTCAGAACTAGGTCCGGCGAGGTTACCATCTGGTTTGCTCAGTTTGAACACTTCTACACCATTTAAAATGGCATCGTTGAAAGTACCATCTGATCTAGGATGTAAATCAATAGAGAGAATATGATTGTCGTTGTCCTCAACTCCCTTTTTTCGGATCATTACCACGTAGTCCTTGTAAAAAGGCTTACCGCTATTGTAAGTCCACAATATTACATCAGCATTTTCTTCCGCTAACTGATAATCTATATAGATAATGAATCGCCTTTCACCAACGACGTTTATATTGGAGTCTATTTCACAGAAATGGAGCCTCACCAGGTAATTGAATCCCGAATCAACGGGTATTCCCCAAGTCAAATTAGACTGCAAGTTCTTGGCGGGATTTGGACCCATTGACCTTGCAGACCAATAGAGATCATCAGGTGCAGTGTAATTTCGTATTTCTGAGTATTTGGGTATCAATGATGGATTATGAGGGATTACACCTCCACCCAAGAAATAATCGCTATCTGGGGACCATTCTCTAAAGAAGCCAGTGTCTTCCATTGGTGAAATCAAGCCCCCACCCACGTTTAATCGAAAAACCATATTGAGTGCCATGCTATAGTTTATGTAAAATTGAGGACTTTGGCCGACATAAACAGGAACTTTCTCACTTTGAATTTGACCTTTGGGACTGTAGTACAGGTGTTCAGGCATAGAGATGATCTCAATTCCATTAATGAAAGCATAGAAATTACTAGAAGTAGTTGAAAACGGGATGAAGGTTAAATTCAGTTTTTGATTCTCTTCAACATTGATGCAGAACTCTTTTACAAGAGTATGTTCGTGCAAAGAATCAGCAAGATTAATGGAAGCACTAAAGTTTCTAAGTAAGATGAACGAACCTGCTTTGACAGTGAAAAAGTCCTTCGACCCCTCAAAACCTGAGTAAGAGGCAGGGTGAAAGAACAACCGAACGAATTTGGGGCCAAGGGTGACCGGATACACATAGGTGAATTGAGAATAAGATATACGTGCAGTGGTGTAAGGGGCTCTTTGGACAAAGCCTTCTTTTGGGGGTTTAGAGCTTTTCGGTTTGAGATTATGTTCTTTTGGGAGAAAGAACTTGGAGTTAATGTCTCCACTCCAGTCCCGCCCATCTAAACCCTTTGAGTTGCCTGAAGTTCCACAGTTGAGGGTAATATGATCAACAGCTATGTATCGAGGTGTCAAAGAAGTTTCTGTGATCTGATAAAGAAGGAAGAATAAGCAGAACACGAAAACTATAGGTGTGAGCCTCATGGGAGGAAGAGATTTTTGACTGCTACCAATTGAGGGGAAAAAAAAAAAAAAAAAAAAAAAAGTTTGAGTGGAGGAAGACCTTCCAACTATACAAGGTAATGAAACTATTATTTAATTATTTGATCTACATTTCTACCTTTTTTTTTATTTGATCAACCTGTCTACCTGACTGTTCTTTTCAACAACTAAAGTTTGAAAGAAAAAAATATTCAACTTTTTTCACGAACCGGGTATATTGGAATAAAGCAAAAGTGCTATGAATAATAGAAGTATGTGAAAGTCATATGACATTACTTAAAACCTACCAACCTAACATATAGCGGAAAATATTATGAAATGTTTGTATATTTAACATTGCTCTATTATTTTAGGTTTTCGTATATCTATAATTGTGGGTGAGGAGAATGAAGCAAATATTTAGTGACGTGAGTAGAGGAAGAAGAATCATCAACTTGTGCACCTGTGAAAGCACAAAAAAGTCTCAATTTGTGAATACCATAATGCATGAGTAAATTGGCACCATGTTTTCCATTTTTATTTTTATTTATTAAAAAAAAAAATTAAAGGGCAATGGTAGAGCTGAATGCTGATTACAATTAGAAATTGGCTTTACCAAAACGGATTTTGACACTGCTATTCCGTACATCCCCAATTATTTTGCACGAGGCTAAGCAAAACAGTTCATATATTTCTATTATTTTTTCCAAACAATATTGTGCTCCATTCCCTTTAATGACTTCAGATTCTCACCACATCGCGAAAGTGGGATAAAGCAAAAGTGGTAGGCAAGGCCAAGCCCAAGTGATGCCTTATGTTTTTAGCTTTTTATCTCTTCTCTTATCTCTTTCTGGTTCACTTTTTTTCTTTGTCCTTCTCCATTTTAGTTTTCATTTTCCCGATCACTTTACCATTATTACTTTTCATTGGCCATCATGTTGCTTTAGTTTTGGCCAATCACTCAGTAAAGCAGGACTGCAAAGTTCCTTTCATTCAACTCAGGGATGGCAACCTGGACTGCATGAGACAACCTTCGAAATTGTTGAATAAAAATATAGAGTAAAATTATATCCTCAATTGACAAGGGAAAAAAGATAAGGAAATTGTATAACATTTTTTATTTCATAGTCTTTTCTCGTTTCTCCGTATCATCCTTCATTGGCAGAACATGAACTCGCATGACGCGTAAATAATGCCAAAATTCAATAACGAAGATGAATAACAAATAGAAATTGAAACGTGATGGCACCGGATTTTCCTTGAACAATAAAATTAGGGTCGCAACAATTTCACAACACCATCTAATTTATCTACCAACTCACACATGGGCCATTAAATTTTAAATTTTAAATTATGATTGGTTCAGGTGTGAGGTGATACACAAATTGAGGGTGTTGTGAATTTTTATTATATCCATAACTTTATTGTTTTCCTATTGGGCATAAATTTACCAAAAGAGCCTGTGCATTCACTTGTGCACTGCAAAGCCTTATTGTAAGAATGGAGGCCTTGCCCCGTGCACAATTCCAAGCCTTAGAAAACTCGCCTGCTTATAAATAAATAAATACAACTGCCACATTGGTGACGAAGCATCACAAGAATTTTAGATGTGATCCAACTCACTTGATGAAAAAGAGCAATGATACAAATATAATATATTTCACAACATTTCTCATTTAGAGTTACTACTAACACCATTTTATTATCTACCATTCACAGCTTGACTTATTAGATGACAAATGCATTAGACTATCACTAACAATGCATTTGAAAGGGAGGACGGAGATGGAACGGATTGATTGAAAATGACTTATTTAAATAATGTTTCATTCATTCCCCATTTGCAATGAAATGATTATAAGGTTATACTCATTTCATCTCATTCTGTTTTAAGCATTCCTCCCACAAGTTAGAGAAACACTCGTGTCTCTTTAGTGAAATAGAAGAAAAATTCAAACTTTATTCGGATGTGGAGAACAAATAAATAAATAAGTGATGATAAAATAATAAAACTATATATTTATTTAATTTTTATTCAACATTTTATAAACTCCCAAACACGCTAGAGAAAATATTCATGTTCTATCCCATTATTTTGAAAATTCCTAAACATAGTGTTCATCTTCAGACCTCCTTAAGGGTAATTCTTCTTCCACAAAACCCTAAAATAGAAAGTCTTGTAAAATGAAGAGTGTTAAGTGAGGTGTTTTGTAAAAGTGGACCTCTAAAATAGAAAAGTGGCATTTTGAAGACATTTGAAAGAGAATAGAGAAAATTTGGTGGTCCAAATGTGAATGCTCTAAGCAGTTGTGAGGGCCATGACCCACGGGGCATGGGTCCAATGGACCTCGAGACTGTGACCCAACTAATAACGATGTCTTTCCCCCTAAATCGAGGTTTTGACATTTCATGGAGTTGTCACTTATTCTTATCGATCAAAAGGGAAAAATAAGAAAAACCTTACAATGGTCTGATAGATAGAATTCCTCATTTTCATTGATTTGAATTAATAATTACATTTTTTTGAATAAAAAAGAGAATAACGTGATATCAATCCTAAATATAATCTAAGAAAAATACATGACTTTGATCTTAATTACTTTTTAAAAAATGAAACAAGGATAGTGCAAAATTTACAACCATTGATCTAAACTTGGAGATTAACCTCGCCCAACCGTAGTTGGTCTTCTAGAATATAGTGGTCAATTCTCTTGTCATGTAATCCCAAACATGTTAAGAAAAGTATAAAAATCACATTATAACTTGAAAATCGAGATCTAGCATCTAGGGTTTGAAAAATATTATACATATTTCTAAAATAGGATGCTTTTATATAAATTAACTCATATCAACATCCAAAAACAAGTTTATTGACAGCAAATTAAAAGTGAAGAGGATTATAACTGCATGCACAAAGCTTTTACTCGACTTCTTCAAGCATTTTTTGTGTTCTGAATTTTTTTTTTTTTTTTTTAAGTTCTTGGTGGAAATCCATACAGCACTTCCTTTCTTGAATCTTCAATGAAAGGTCTTAAATGAGGCTCTAAAAGGGAGTATATGAAATTAATAAAACCGTTAGTCCTATCATCAATTCTATTAATTGTTAGCTAAATTAATTCTGTCAAAGTTATTTTGGATTAGTTATTTAATAATTTTTTTATCTTAAATTTTAATTTATAAATCCCAAGAAAAACCTTTACCAATTCGTTTAAATTAAAACAGATTTACGAAAATCTTATATTTTATCTTTAAATTTAGTATTTTCGTCTCATATTGTCTTTCCATTATATGTACACATGCAGTGGTACATACACGATTTATTTTGAATTATTACATTACAAGGAAATTACCACGTAATGGAATATAGAATAAATTGATTACTCCATAAAATTATACTTCAAAGTGTGCACATGGAAATAATACTTTACAGAGTAGTTATCTTCAAGTATTTGGGGGCTACTTTGGGCCGTGAGGGTTTGTGAGGTTTGAGGTAAGATGAAAGTCCTTTAGAGTAAGATATTACGTATCTCATGATATTTGAAAAAAAAAAAAAATAAACATATATTTGGATGGGAGAGAAAGTGAGAAACTGGTGCACACAATGAACTCTAAGGCCTTCTAGAACTTATATATGAAAATGGGGTTTAGATTCAAATAATTGAGTTTTAAATATAGAGTTTCTAAGGTTGATAAGCCATGGCTATTGTTTTTTTTTTTTGGTGGTTAATGTCGTACTATATTCTCCTGTTCTTTTTCCTTTCCCCTCCTTTTATAGCCTAAATCATCATAATTCTTAGGAAAACCCATATCCTTCTTCTTTGATCAGTTGGTTTCATGCCCAATGTATTAGGCAGAACCCTTACACCATTTTCTAGAGATGATGATCCTCTTTCACGGATTTGGCAAGATCCTATGACAACTTGATTTTGGTTTTGTCCCGAAGAGGATGAAGGTTGTTATCTAGTTGGCACACTTGATGGACTGAAAAGGAGAGGTCTGGTCTGGTAAATGTAAGGTAGTGAAGAGCACCAACAAGACTTCTGTATCCATGAGGATCGGGTAGAGGGTCACCTTCATGTAGAGAGAGTCTGGTGTTGGGGCAACTGGGAGACTTGGCAGGTTTGGAATCCAGCATATGATGCTTTTTGAGTAAATCATGAGCATATTTAGCTTGGTTAAGGTATAAACCAGAGCTATCTCTAGTAACTTGAAGCCCCAAGAAGTAATGAAGAGACCCCAAATCTTTCAAGTCAAAGACTGTGGATAGTTGAGTGATCAAATGGTCAAGGTATGCAGGGGTATTGCTGGTCAGAACTATGTCATCAACATAGAGCAGTAGATAAGCTATCACAGTGTTGTTGGTGTAGATGAATAGGGAAGAGTCTGCTGTGGAAGCTATGAAGCCCAAGTGAAGAAGCTGACTTGTGAAGCTCTCAAACCAAGCTCTAGGGGCTTGTTTAAGGCCATAAATGGACTTTTGTAACCTGCAGACATGTGATGGGTGAGTTGGATCAATGTATCCAGGAGGTTGTGCCATATACACCTCTTCTTTAAGTGTGCCATGCAAGAAGGCATTCTTGACATCCAATTGCCTCAAAGGCCAATTAAGAGAAGTAGCCAAGGAGAGGATCAACCTGACAGTAGGTGGTTTGATTACTGGGCTAAAAGTTTCATCAAAATCCACTCCATACTGTTGATGGAAGCCCTTAGCCACAAGTCTGGCTTTGTATCTGGAAATCGAGCCATTGCTGTTGTATTTGAGTTTATAAACCCACTTGCAGCCAACTATGTTCTTGGAAGAAGGAGCAAGGACTAAGGACCATGTGCCTTGTTTCTGAAGTGCTTGGAACTCCTCATTCATGGCATTACACCACTGTGGGTGTTTAGATGCAACAGAATAGGTAGTAGGTTCTGTAATGCTATAGTCAACTTGGACTGCATAACCAAGCTTTGGTTTAACAATACCACTTTTGCTCCTAGTTTGCATGGGATGAGTAGCAAGAAGAGGTTGTGGTGGGGGTGGGTTTGAGATAGGCTGTATAGGCATAGGAGCAGGATTAAGTATAGGTGCAGAAGATAAAGGAGAGTGGGATTGAGGTAAGGCAGCTTTCTGGGACTGTGTGCTTTCTGCAGGTGAGTGTTCTGCAGATGAGGTTTCTGCAGAGGAGCTTTCTGCAGCTGAGGAGATGGATGCTGGTAAAGTAGTAGTGGGTAAAGGTAAAGTGATTTGTGAACTGGATAAAGGCAGGGAGATATCTGGATGGTTGGGTGACTCATTAGGTAAAGATGGGTTTGGAGAAAGATGTGTACACGTGTGTAAGGACAGCAAAGTATCTGTCCAAACAGCAGATGACAAGTTCTGTGCAGCAGGTGGATTAAGTGTATCTGTGGAATGTATGAGACCAGGAAAAATGCATTCATTGAACAAGACATGTCTGGATGTGTATAGTCTTTGAGTGATGGGATCTAGACATAGGTAACCTTTTGTATGAGAGGGATAGCCAAGAAAAACACAAGGAAGAGTTTTAGGATGCAATTTGTGTGCTGTGTATGGGGTGATAAGGGGAAAACATTGACACCCAAATGATTTTAGATGAGTGAGATCAGGTGGTGCATGAAAGAGCATCTCCCAAGGAGTTTTGTGATTGAGATTAGGTGTGGGTAACCTATTGATGATATTTGTAGCAGTAGAGACTGCATAGGACCAATATGACATAGGGAGAGTGGATTCAGAGAGGAGAGCTAAAGCACATTGAATGAGATGCCTGTGCTTCCTCTCTACAGTACCATTTTGCTGAGGGGTATGGGGACAAGATAATTGGTGAATGATGCCATTATTAGCACAAAATTGGTTAAACTCATTTGAGATAAATTCCCCCCCACAATCAGTACGAAGAACTTGAATAGGAAGTGAAAATTGAGTTTGCACCATAGCTTGAAACTGAGTGAATATGGAAAAAGTATCTGATTTGTGTTTAAGCAAATATGTCCAAGTAAACTTAGTAAAATCATCAACTAGGACAAGATAGTATCTAAAGCCAGTAAAGGATGTAACAGGAGCTGGCCCCCACAAGTCAGCATGAACTAAAGCAAATGGTGCAGTAGACTTTTTATTAGAAACTAGAAAAGGCAGTCTGTGCATTTTACCAGCAAGACAATGTTTATAATGAATTGAAGAAAGAGAAGAATTACATTGCAGGGAAGGAAACAAAGTGGTAAGAACCTTATGACTAGGGTGTCCTAATCTGGAATGCCATAACTGCCATTTATGTGCAGAAACAGTAGCAGTGCAAGCTGTTTTATTGATGACTGAATTGAAAAGGGTTGAGGACTGGATGGGATAGACTCCATTTTTACTCAGGCCCTTGTAGAGCACCCTCCCCGTAGGTAAATCCTGGATGAGAAGCTTATTAGCATCAAAGTAACAACTACAATGATTATGCAGACACAACTTATGCACAGACAAAAGGTTGGATGCAATTTTTGGAACATGTAGGACATTTCTAAGTTGAAATTTATGAAACTTAGTGTGAAGTTGAGAATTACCTATGTTTTGGATTAGAAGGTTTTGACCATTACCTACAGAAACCTGTTCTTGACCTTGATAAGGTGCTTGAGGGCTGAGGTTATTGGATGATGCTGTAATGTGATCAGAGGCACCAGAATCCGTGAGCCAAGTCTCTGCATTCTGAGTGTGCTGGATATTGGATGCACTAGCCATTGCTGCTAGTTTAGTTGGTGCATTTTTGCCTTGGTAAGCAAAGTCCATTCTGTGGTAACAGTCAATGGCATAATGACCTTGCTTCCAACAGATTTGGCAAGTAGGCCTGTCTGACTTCACTTGAGGAGCAAACTGAGGTTGTTGTTGAGGCTGTGATGCAGCAAGGCTTGGATTGAAGTTTTGGTTGTTAAAACTTGAAGATCTGCCACCTCTGCCTCGTGAGAAGGAGTTTCTACCTCTTCCTCGACTGTTGTTGTAGCTGTGATTGGCATTGTAGCCATTGGAGGGCTTGTTGTGAGACACAAACATAGCCAGGGCAGAGTTGGAGAATGGATCATTGGTTTCTTGCATTGATTGCTCCTCAGTTTGAAGAAGTACTGAGAGCTTTTCCAATGACAGAATTCCATCCCTTGTCCTAATTGCAGAAGCAAAAGGAGCAAATTCTTTAGGTAAGCCCTTAAGAATCACATGAAGAAGCTCCTCAAGATCAGAATGGACTCCTACTGTAGAGAGTTTATCTCTGACAGTCTTGATCTTTTGAAGGTAAGAATTCATTGATTCATTACCTTTCTTGATTGATTGCAGTTCCAGCTTGAGATTGAGCACATTGGCTCGTGCAGTGCAGGTAAATCTTTCTTCAAGTCTGTCCCAGACTTCTTGAGAGGTGCTAAGGCCTACAACCATGGCAAGCACTGGAGAGGATAGGGTAGAGTATAACAGAGAGAGAAGAGCTTTGTCTCTC
The DNA here is from genome assembly GCA_014362285.1 of Fagus crenata. Lineage (NCBI taxonomy): Eukaryota > Viridiplantae > Streptophyta > Magnoliopsida > Fagales > Fagaceae > Fagus > Fagus crenata. Next base: position 133,821 of record BKZX01032004.1, read on the forward strand.
TTCTGCCATATTAGAAAAGCTGGATTGATCTGCTGGATTCCAGTTTCTGAAACCAAAACTTGGCTTGGTTGTGGTGTTGAACCATCCAAGTGGTCAATTACAGAGTATGCATCCAAGATTGCAGAGATTTGGAGTTTCCAAATCATGTAGTTCATGCTATCCAGTTTGGTTGACATGAGATTGGACATGTTATTGAGCAGTGATAATGGTGACTGGTTAGATGCAGCAGAAACAGATGTTGTAGATGACTCCATAGTAGGGGATCTAAGCTCTGATGCCATGAAGGATTTCTTAGAGAGAAGAAGTTTATCTAAGAACAGAAGAATGAGAGCTGAGAGAAAGAATCAAATTGATGTAATGGCTTAGTTAAGATCCTTAAGCCTTTGATTATTATTTATATAGGTAGATACAAGATTAACAGCTTTTAACAGCTATCATTATAACAAAATCTGGTATAACAAGTTCCACTAAGTATGGGCACGTGGTTAGCACATGTGTTTTAAGTTAACAACTCTTGTGAGCCTAAGCTACAGTCGTGGAGGAAGAGGAAGACTGAAACGACAACCATTCTGTGTAGCTTGTTCTGTATCTTCAACAGCTTGTTCTGTATCTTCAACAGTGGGTTCTCATATGAAGGTTGTCTTGGTCCAACAATGTTGCAGCTAGAGCATTAAATGACCATTCCTCTTTTAAATAAAGAGAACAAGGAGGAAGAGAAAGGTTGTTCAGTCGAAAACACTACATGCACTGGACTGACACACCTCCTTTTTTGGCTAGAAATCCCTAAGCTGGCCCCTATCAAGAAGGAAAAAGTACATCAATAGAGAAGTCTTACACACCCCTAACCATCCAAACCTTACCTCATTTGAGTAAAGATTGCAGGACAACTAATAGGTTCAACTGACCACATTAACAAGTCTCTTTCATTTTGACTGATGCAATTGTCAATGTGAAGTTCCTTTTCATATCAGCATTGGGTACTTTGTGTCAACGTGAAGTGGCTTGTGCCAATGTGTGGGCTTCTAGTGGCCTTTATGGGTTCAACATAACCCATCCGTTTCGTGGAGTCTTTGTCAATGTGGTAAGGGCTTCTCATGGCCGTTGTATTTAGGCTTTTGTGTTCGTCTCGTGAAGTCTCATTGTAGGCGTGAAAAAGGCCTTTGGTGGTCGTTGAACCTAGTAAATTGGTCCTTATTTTTTGGTGTCCATGTGGGCTTTTCTTGACCCTTTTAGGATTAGGCCCGCCGCAAAAATAGCCCTCAACAACTTTATGTAAAAAGTTATTACCTTTTTTAAAAATAAAAAATACTTCTTTTTATTGAAGAGAATAGTTTTAGAAACTCGTATCTTTTAATTTGAAAAACTATGCATTAGTCAATAACCTTGTAGTTCAATTGGTTGACACTTTTAGGTGTTCACCAGATGAGATATCCAGAGTTCAAATCCACCATAACCCAACTATTGAATATTTTTTAATAAAAAATGTGCATTAAATGAAGTTTCTTGAAAATATTAAGATTAAATTACAGAATGACGTCATTTTGGAAAGTAAACTAGATGGAAGAACTATATATATATATATATATATATGGTGTAAAACTTAGTTACAGTTCCTTAGGTTATGTACATTAGGTTCCTTAATTGAATTCAAACATATAACTGCATTGAATTTAAATATTCTTGGAAAAGATAACATTGTTTGTGTTTCATTGGTTAATACAACCATGTGTTTGAATTCAATTGGGGAACCTAATTTACCTAACCTAAAGAATTGTACCTAAGTTTTATCCCCATATTAATCTGGATATTGTTTATTTCTTGTTATTATCCTATTTATTTTAAAATCTGTGTATTATCACCCAAATAGTGAGTCCTTTTTCCGAACAATAAGTCCCAAGAGAGACATGAGCGGTGGGCATGAGCGGACATGAGGCACAGGCAGAGAAAGAAAACATGATAATCATAAGAGAGAAAACACTAGAAAGATTAATCTGATAAACCCAGAAAACTGATAACTTTAAAAGATGAATAGATTGCGCAGATCTACCTCAATTGTCAGCACTAGATCCAGATCTAGTCTGATGTCTTTGGAAGACATTGTTAATGAAGAAGATGAAGTTCTTCATTCTAATGCAGATCTCCAAAATTGGAGTATCCCAAAAATTGATAAAAAAGAGGTTTATAGAACCTCATGGATTAGGTCTACTTTCCAAATTGAAAACAAAGTTAAAACTGTTGAAAGAGCTTATGCTCTTAATAAGATAAAGATGAATGTCTTTTGTTTAATAAAAAAGTTATTAAAGGATTTAAAAACAAAGGTTATAAATTCCTTCACATTGGATTAATTCAAGTTTGTATTAAAACCTTAACCAAAAGAGATATTAATGCCGCCGTGTTATTAAGATTATTTGATGGAAGATTTACTGATTATAGACAAGGAATATATATATATAAAGTGTGCATTAAATGAAGTTTTCTTGAAAAGATTAAGGTTGAATTACAAAACGACGGACTAAATTAGAAATAGAGTTGGCTCAGGGGTAAGCCAGCAAGACTTTGGGCTTAGTAAACCCTCCCAATAGGGCAACCATAGGAAAAATAATATATTAGAATACAGCAAAAAAATAAAAGCATCAAAGGCAATAGACTTGGACCACACATTTGCAGATTTTTTTTGTCTCTCCAACTCCCTGAAGGCAGTCCTTTTATCAAGTGGCAGAGCCACTAGTTGATTGGGTTAGGATATGGCTTAGTCTAACTTTAAAATAAAAAATAAAAAATAAAAATTTACAACTGTATTTTTTTAAATAAATAAAAATTTAGCCAAACCCAAATTAAACCATTAGTCTACCCTTGAAGCTCTCTAACCCAGCCAAAATGTCTAGTCCTCTTACAAAATCAACCAAAAACAAAACACATGAGTCTTTAAGCCTACAAAACACTTTAATCCTACCACTAATAAAATTCTATTTCTCCTTAAACACATATTCTAAATCACCAATATAAATAATAAAAAGAAAACCCAAATCTGTGTACTTTACACCTGCCCATCGCGCCACTCGTCAAGTCAATCCACCATGTCACTACTATACTTGACTCCAGCCTCCTGCTCCCGTCCAAAACGGTAACATTGATCTCTTTCTCTCTCTCTCTATGTGGTCTTTTTTTTTTTTTTTCAATAATTCTGCAGTGTGTTAAGTTCTTAATTTTGATTATAGATCTCTGGGTTTTTTTTTATAACTATAGAGTCTCTGTGTTATATCACAAATTACAATAGTGTTATACCTAGTATGTAGTGAATGAGTGCAATACAACTTATGTTTACTAAATAAGTCAATAACTTTGTCAATAATTTACTGTTTGCAAGTTTAACTGATGAGATAGGTTCAAGTTACACCCCGGTGTAACTTCATAAGAGTTACACCTTTTTTAGACCATTAATTTTTAAAAAATCTAATGATTAAAAAAACACTACTCATTTATTAGTCTCCACATCAAGTGTGCTCATTTATATGAAACTTTTTTCTTTTCTTTTTTTTTTTTTATCTTTTTATCTTTTTTTCTCTCTCTTCCTTGCTAGATGTGCCAACACACACAAAAAAAAATCTACAAACCATCAGTATCCCCCTCACATGTTTGGGCTAATCAAATAATGTCGTACAGAGTGGTGAACTGAAGGAAAGCCGAAAAATATTGCAACTAATTAACAGAAGTTTGAATAACGCACAATAGAGAGAGGTTAAAAAGGTCATTGGAACTCCTTTGATGTTATTGGTTTGATGATGACGCTGCCACAACAACAATGCAAATAAATCCCAGCTTTACCGTTGCCATGGAAAAGGCATCGCCATTTACTTCTTCATTCTATGCTTTTTTTTTTTTTTTTTTTTTTTTTTTTTTTTTTTTGCTTCTAATAGATTTTGATATTCAGCCCCAAAAAAAATTCTCTGTTATTTTTATTTTATATCTTTTCTATGTCTATATTTTCTGTGCTTCTTTTAATCTCTATTTCCCAATTTTTTTTTTTTTTTAATCTCCACTTCAGTTCTCTCTTCATTTTAATTTTCTTCTTACTCTTCATTTTCATTTTTCTTGTTTGGGTGCCCACCATGGGTGGTTTGCTCGTTATAGATTTCACATCAAAACTAAGGTAGAAAAAAAAAAACACCAATGAAAAAATAAAAAACTAAAATAACAATGTGCAAACTTTCAAGAATCCAATATTCTAATTCCATGGCCTCAAAAATGGTGAATTTCAACAATGGTGAGGACTGAGAAATAGTTGTTTTAACAAAAATGGACTGAGAGAGAGGAAAGAGAAAAAATAGAGAATTTCGGTAAAGTAGAAGAGGGAGGGAGGGAAAAGGGGAGATAATTAATGAAGTGAAAGAACAAATCACATTTACCGTATGATCTATTATAGATCAATAGTCTTAAAAAGGTGTAACTTCTTAAGAGTTACACCGGATGTAACTTGAACCCATCTCATATTATATAATATAATGTTGTTGTTTATGATAGTTATGTAAATATTTATATTTGATAACAATTGTGTGGTTTTGTCACTACACCTAAATAATTAACAGTTTACACTTAGTTGTTGACTTGTTTTTTTAAAAAAATAAAAAATTTCTATATAATTAGTTTATAAAATTTAATATTCACATTGAAAAGTGTGAGTAATTTATGGGAAAACCATCTACCATTGATAGATACTTTAATTTAAGGAAAAATTGTTCAAAATTCAGAAACTACTGCACAATCTTCTGTTATATTTAGCTTTGCCTCTATAAATTGGTCGATGTTTGATGATTTTTTATTAATATTATTGTTTTTTTATATATTGTGTAAAAATTAGTTTTAATTTAGATGTAATTCAAACTAAAAACAAAATGTAATTTTGATTTTGCATATGTAATTTTTGTTTTCTGCTTTATACTTTTTAAAAAATATTTACTAATAAGTGTGTAATTAAAATTGGGATGGGTTTGGGCATTTCAAATCTTAGAGCTGACCCTAATTAGAAATAGATTAAAATTAAAGAATTAAAATGAAATATAAATAAATAAATAAAAAGATTGAATTAAAAAACATAGGAAAGTTAAAGGATTTAATTTATGCTTACACTAAAATACAAAGGATACCAAGAATCCTTTTACGCAAACAATTACACACAGGAGTTATTTAATAGAGTTGCCCATCTCAAGACTTTACAGCACGTATTGCTCAATGAGACCAACAATTGTTTTCATCTCTGATAAAGGTTGATAAAGATAAAGTGGTAGGCGTCAGGCCATCTTCTTAATTTGTTACTGAAGATGGTTAATGGTTCTGACATAGCTGTAAAGATTATCAAGTAAAGAAAGTGCAGAATCCACAAAAGAAAGAAAAGTGAAGAAACGTGGTCCACTTGAAAATTTGAAGTTGGTTTTTTTTATTTTTTTTGGCTAAATTTAAAATTGGTGTTGCATTATTGAGGCCAAAATGCAAAAACACCCCTTAGGGTTTAGGTTCGTTGCAAAATGACCCCCTGGGGTTTTGATTTTGTGTTAATGACCCCTGTGGTTTGTAAATCCGTGAAATTGACCCCTATCACCAGCTCCCGCTAACTCCCTTTAACAGAAACTGATCACGTGCACAGCACGTGACTATTTAAAAAAAAAAAAAAAATCATATTTTAATAAAATTTCAATAAAATACTATTTTAAATCTTTATTTAATTAAAAGCAATTAAAATTAAATCAGTTCTATTTTATTTTATAATGATTTTAGATTAAAATTAAACTAAAATATTTTTCCCAAAATCTATCTAAAAATATAAAAACCTGTTTGGTAAATAAGAAAACAAAGGAAAATTCAAAGGGAATACTACAATCAAAATTTTGTTATTGCTAGCTAAGATACAACAATTGAATCTTGATACAAGCTTTACAAAAGTCTTGGAACAAAGAAAAAATCACAAAAAAATAAATTTACACTGGGCAAAAAAACCCAAAAAATCCTATTTGCAATACCCATAGTTTCCTCAAAGGCTTAAGCCCATGCCAAACAAACTATACATCAAACCCAGATTTTCCTCCATTTTCCCAGCCACCAAACAAAGGGCCAAACCCATTTTAACAAAAATCACTAACCACATCGTCACTAACTCGACCCACTCAACCAAAAGAATCTCAACCACCACAAACAAAAACTTATGCTGCCAAGAACAGCCGCCGACCACCGCTAATCGGACATCCCGATTCACAAAAAAACCCCACATTGCGGCAACAAAGCCCAAATGAACCAAAAACCCCAAATCAAGCACTCACCCTCCAGTGCGAGGCAGGCTCGCTCGTGTTCAGCTGTGGTTAACACGATGGCTAGTGGCGGCTTGCAGAGCAGTGAGGTGGGGGATGAAAGCAAAAAATCATTCGCTTGCTGGTTGGCCATTGATGGAGGTGCCGACAGCAACATCTGGCATGTGCGGCTTCAATGGAAGTGCCAAATCTGGCTTTGGTGACAACTATGACTTGATTTTTCTGCCTTGTGTGAGGGAGCCTTTAGAATGAGAAGAAAATGAGAGAGAGAGAGAGAGAGAGAGAGAGAGAGAGAGAGAGAGAGAGAGAGAGAGAGAGAGAATGTGCAGGAGATAGTAGGGAAGAAAAAGGAAATGTGATATTTTTTTTATAAAATAGTCACGTGTACAGCACGTGATCAGTTTCTGTTAGAGGGAGTTAACGGGAGCTGGTGATAGGGGTCAATTTCACGGATTTACAAACCCCAGGGGTCATTAACACAAAATCAAAACCCCAGGGGGTGTTTTTGCATTTTGGCCCATTATTGATGGAAGACCATAATGGACAGGTAAAGCATACCGTACAAAAAGAGCTGCGTGAATCCGGATATGGAGAATTTTTCCAGCTCGTCCCTTTCTCGCCCCTAACTTTGGGGTTGATTTTTTAAAACTCTTTTTGAAGAGCCCCTCCACACCCGAATCGCATGGTATATCTTGCCATGGCAAAAACGATTCGACCGTGGTTTACCTGGCTGGGATTACGGCTCCTGCTCTGTTGCTGCTCCAGACATTGATAGCCGTGGTTGCTCTTGAGCTTTTCAGGAAGATCGCCAAATTATGTGCCGATTGGTGTTTTTGTTGTTGTACAGTTTGTGTATGTTGTTGTTGTTGTTGTTGTTGTTGTCGTTGTTGTAGTAGTAGTTGTTGTTGTTTTGCTGTTGTTGTTGTTTGCTGTAGTTACTGCCCTCTTGGTAGGGTATTTTGCTGTGACGAATGTCACCTTTTCTGCCCTCTATGTAGGGTTGTATCTCCCTCTATGTAGGGTCTTTTTCATTAAATAAAATCTTTGTTAATTATCAAAAAAAAAAAAAAAGAGCTGCGTGAATCATGTGGAAGTGTGGATTGACTTTGGGTAAGATACTACTCATTGCACCGTTCAATGGTTATAGCCTTATAGTAGTTGAGATAAAAATTGCTTTTAAAACTTTTCATTTTAACTGTCTAATCCAAAAGTAATTTTTTTTTTTTTAATACATTTAATCGGATGGTTGATATGAAAGTTTTAAGAACCAAATTTCAATTCAACCGTTAAAAATTATTGACTGTGCAATATCCAAGCCCGATTTTAATGATGGAATTGGGGTATTGAGATCCCATGCAATTGGTATTACATGTAATACTTATTGAGTGGTTGAGATTAAAAGTTAACTTCTTAACTTTCAATCTCAATCACTTAATAAAAAATTGTTAAAAATTAAAAAAGTAAAAAAAAAAAAAATTGTGAGAGAAAAAAAAGAGTTGCAAAGTATTACATGCGATTTCAATCCGAATTAGGATGCTCTTGCGATTTTTTTTTTTTTTTTTCATTTGCTTTTACATTACGATGGGGTGTTTGATGGAACCTAAACATTCCTTTTGAAGATGAGAAAGTTTATAGGTACAATAATTTCTCATAATATTTTCATATTAAGTTTGTTTTGATCACCAGTTGTAGCAAACCTAGAATAATATTTTATTTTATTTATATTTGAGTTATGATTGTCTGATTGGCAGTTTAATTTGCTGTGAAAATATTTTGAGAATTTGTTATATCCCTGATATATCAAGAGATCATATCGAATCAATGATCACTACCGTTTACAATCATTTTCCATTTAATAATCTTTACCCTTCACGCCTTGAATACTTGAGCCTTAAATATTTGAACATAGATTACTTCTCAGGTATTTATGGTGAAATTGTTTAATATAATTGTGTAGCGTATGTTATTAACAAATGCGAAAAACTACTGTTTTTTTTTTTTTTTTTTTTTTTTTTTTTTTTTTTTTTTTTTTTTTTGTTTTTTAAGTATAAGAATTTATTAAAAAACCAGAACAACTACAAAAGAGCAGAAGGAACCTAAGACAGGTCCTAGGAAGTTGGAACAAGTATTGACAAAAATAGGAGGTCCTAAAGAAGAATCAAACAAACCCCACAAGTAATTTGACAAACACCAAGCTAGCAAGCACATGAGGAGCAGCATTAGCCCCTCTTGGCACCCAATGAAAAGACCAATAAGGGTGACTGCATAAACATGGTGAAAACTCGTGAACCAGTCCATGAATCCTCCAAGGAACCACCTAAGCCTTACCAGAGAAACAATCAATACAGGTTTGTGAATCATTCTCGAAAATGACCTTCTCAGTGCCGAGATCACCTGCCACCTGAATAGCCCAACCAATAGCTGCTGCTCCGCTTGAAGAGGGATGGTGGTATTGACCTTTATGGATAGAGCCAATACCACCATCCCTCTCCAATCCCTAGCAACAATAGCTATAAAAGCGGCAAAATCCCCAATAGCAGCATCACAGTTCATTTTAAAGAGAGGTTATTATGTGATATGACAAAAACTATCACCATATATATCTTATTTAACCTATCACAATTTAATATCAAAACATAAAATAAATTATGGAATTACTAATCAAATATAAGTTGAATTACTAATATATGTAGCCAACTTACCGTTTAAGGGGAAAAAGAAGAAATAAGAAGAGATACACATATTGTCATGTCTAACCTTATTATTAGTAGAGATTTTATACCCAAAAAAAAAAAAAGTGTGGATGTTATAGAATTTCAATCTGAACATATATAATTACAAAGTGAGATTTCATGTTTGTATTAGCACAGCATGGTAAAAGGGGAATTCGGATAATCTCTAATCAGTAAGGTTAAAGACTAGGAGAAAATACGCATTTATTTTTGTTCTAGAAGTATATAATAATTTTTCACTACAAACAATTATGACTAAAATCATATTTAGTAAACAAGAATTACATATTAAAAAAATTGAGTTTTATGTTAAAAATTATGCTCCATTTTTTATTTCTTTTGTTCAAAGTGTTTAGAATGAATAATCTTAACTTAGAGATCTAACTATTACACTAAATTATTAATGATTTGATACAATAATATGATATTATCAATAAGGCTCCATTTGTTTTAACGTAAAACGTTTTCTGAAGAATGTTTTACAAGTTTTCCGGTGTTTGGTAGTATTAGAAAACATAGTCAAAGGAAAACTAACTTTAGTCAACGGAAAACTCAATTAAAAAATGTCCCAGTTTTCTGAAGCTTGTTTTACAGACTTATTTTCGGTAAAACAATCTTTATTTCCTCTTTCTACTTGGTCCTCGACTCACGTGGTCACGCCTCTCTGTAAAATCTCTCTCTTTCTCTTCTATCATGCCCTCTCTCTCTCTTCTGTACTGCTCTCTCTCTGCCTCTCTCTTCTGTGCCATTTTCAATCTCTCTCTTCTGTACCAAGCTATTCTTTCAAGAGCTTCGTGCCGAGCTGAGAAGGTTCTCTTGGAGCTATGGACACGTGCCCGCGTAGCGCACTCCTCTCGCAGCTGCGGATGTGACAGCAGTGGCAATGGAAACTCAGAACGGATTGGCTTTGGAGGCTTGAGCACTGGGGAGAGAACGAGCTCAACTCTGGACTCGTTCTGGTGCTCAGAATGAGCTTTGTGGACTCAAATTCATCAGCACTAAGGCCAATGATGTTTACTCTTGAAACCAAGTCCAAAGCAATTTCAATTACCTCGCAAAGACAAATTTCTTTAGAATTTGGGTGGACAACTTTACTTTCTCTTTGATTTTGAAAGCATGTTCTCAGGTGGGTTTGGTTAAGGAAGGAATGCAGATTCATGGGCTGTTGAAG
>BKZX01032004.1:176726-189740 GCA_014362285.1 Fagus crenata
TAAAATTTTAATTGTTCGTTTTCGTAAGATTAAAGAACCGGTTTGATAGCTTTTTCAACAAATTATCTATTGATGACCAATAAAAAGTATATCCTCCTTATTTTTCATCCTTATTTCTCCAACTGAATAGCTGGCCAATAAAAAGTATATCTTGCTCATTTTTTATTTTTCTTCATTATACAACTGACTAGCAAAAAATGACCAAACAAAGTAGTCATCTAAGGCATACAAGTAATAGATTTGACATGGTTCTACCATTAAGCCATTAACAGAACCTGAGGTATAATTTAAAAAGGAAGAGAAAATAAACACTTAAAATAGATTTTAGAAATAATTATATATGTATATCAACTACATGGCTTTGACATTAATTAACAAAATCTGAGTTATAAATAAAAAGGAAGAGAAAATTCTACAATTCATGGACCTAGTATCTTTTTAATTCCACAAAAGTATTATTCCTAATTAAGGGTCAAACGTGAATTTTAACCCAACAAGTAGTTCAACCATACACAGCCACACAGGACAGTATAAGTAAGAGAGATTGCTCTATGAAATTTTTTTTTCTTGAAAAAGTTTTCTTTTGTTAAAAAGCAAAAACTGTTTTTTATTTTTATTTTTTGGGAATGTGGAAAAGACATTAGAAATTTATAATAATAGATATTAATATGAAAATTTTGTTCAAAAATTCATACTTGGCCCTCCTAAAACTGAAATCAACCTCCCAAACACCCAAAAATTAAAGTCGCCACCTTACCCAGATATGTGATCAGTGACCTCATTCCGAAACAAAAACAAATGAATCTTTTTACTAATAAAACAAAATAAAAAATAAAAATCCCACATAAAAAAGGTCAACTAAGAAAACAACAAAAAGACAAATTACTTGTACGTCATAACGATGTGTATTACATTTTGATTGTTTACTTATTTGGGACCTAAAATTAAAAGTTTGAGATTACGAGATTTGGGTGTTATCATGCTGTCTAGCTATGCCTAAAGGATTGTTTGAGTGTTTTTTCTTTTTCCATCAACAAGATGACTTTACCATTGTGTATTATTATTGATTAAATATTTTTATGCTACAGTAAATTCTTTATTACAATAATTAAATCATCGGTTTAGTGACCATATAATAGAGTTGCTTATTCTTAGCTCATTTTTTAATCTTTGAGAGGCATATGAATCTTTTATCCACAAGACTTCACAAATCATGAAAAACTACTATTGAAAATGGAATTTCACCATTAGAAGCATAATATAGTTCGACTTCAAAAAATTGTTAAATATTTTTGAATTGTATCAATGACTAGAAAATCACTAGCTCATAAGTTTGTTTACATAGTGGTTGTATTTATATTTACTCTTCCAACTTCTATTACAAATATGGAACAAGCATTTTCAATATATAATGAATTATCAAAACTAGGTTCGCAACAAAATAGAATATGATATTCTAATGGACTCTTTGCTTGCGTACATTTAAAGGGAATTTGTTGCAAAATTTAGTGCATAATTAATCATTGATGATTTGTGGGATTTAAAAGAGCATCAAGTTCAATTTAATATATCATAAATGATTGAATTGAAATATATTAAGAAAGAGTTATTTGTGTTTTTTTATTTTGTTTATATTTTCTTAATATTGGATAGATACTAATTTTACTTTTTATGTATAAATTTAGTTTTGAATTTTTAATATATTTTTTTATTCTTGAATGATAAAAAAAAAAAAAATTAATTAATTCTTGTTTAGGCCCTCTTGAAGACAAATTAGTGAATTATGTCGCCCAATTAGTTTTATATTGACATTTTTTCCATCATATCAAATATTTAAAAAATAATAATATTAAAAGCAAAGTGCTTTTTCCAATACAAACAGGACCATAAACATTAAAAAAAAAAAATTAAAAATAAAAATAAAAATAAAAAAATTTCTAGGACCACATAAAAGTACACAATTAATATCACTACTAGATGAGGTGTCATGATATGTTAAAAATGAAGACATATCTAAGGGTGGGCCCTAACTATTTTAATTGTTATCATTTGACACCTCATATAATAATGATAAAAATTGTATATTTTTCTGTATTTGTAGGCTCTGTGTTTATAGGCTCATCCGGAACATAAAATAAAATTAAACATTAATAATAATAATATATGAGATGTCATACACAATAATTGGACATGATCCACGGGGCATCTATTGTCTAGAAATCTATTGGAAATAATTTATCTACCAACTTTAGCATTTTAAGTGGGTCATAGTTATTTTCTCCTTTTGTCTCTTACTTTCTCTTTTTATTCGGTGCCGTAGTAGTAACATGGTAATCTGCTCGAACAAATATTTTCTGAGGCTCATTTGGGGGGGAAGACTAATAATGAATAGTGGATACAAAGGTAATTGTCTCTATTTTTATTATATTTTAGAAACATTTTCTTATTTACTATATATCTCCAAATTAGTAGCCGGACTATAAGAAAAGCCCACTTATTTGCACCAATTCATCTAAATTGGTATCAATAAAATCGGTTTAAAAAAAAAAAAAAAGGGATAAAGTTTACTTCCAACCCGGTTTGGAGGGATCCTCCTTTAACCCACTACGTGTTAATTAAGTAAACTATTCAAATGTATCATTTTAAAAAGTCATATGACTTATTAAGAATGTCATGTGACTAAACATACACATGATTGGTCCATTTAATTGACACGTAGTGGGTTGGAGGAAAATTCCTTCAAACCAGATTAAAAGTGAACTATTTCACAATTACTGGTTTTAGGTATAGAATTTAACTACAAACCAGTTTGTAGTCTAAAACTAAACTAACTATGTGACAACTCATAAAACCATCTACATATATTATTTAAACAAGTCACGTGACTCATTAAATATGTCATGTGATTAAAAGTAGAAATGAATGATTTAATAATTTGCCACATAGTTGATTTGTAATAAAGAGCTACAAACTAGTTTATAGCTAGATTCTGTTATATTGAATATTACCTACCTGAAAGGTAAATATTGAGGATTGAGATGGAAATAGTTTACCTCTAATCTACTACCTGGTAATTAAATAGACCATCTATGTGTATTTTTAGTCACATGACCTTTTTAATGAGTCATATGATTTTTTTTTAAATAATACATGTGGATAGTCCATTTAATTGACAAGTAATGGATTGAAGAAAAATTCTTCCAAACCGGATTAGAGGTATTAAGAAAGAGTTACTTGTGTCTATTTACTGGGGATTTAAAAGAAGGACAAATTCCATTTTATTATATCATAAATGATTGCATTGAAATGTATTAAGAAAGAGTTACTTGTTTTCTATTATTTTTCTTACATTTTCTTAATGTTCAATAGATACTAGTTTTAGTATATTTTTATATATAAATTAATTTTACATTTTAGCATATCTTATATTCTTGAATGATCAAAAACCTTTAGTTCATAGTTCTTCGTAAAGACAAATTTCTCGTTCCATCCCTACCTCCTAATTAGTTTTTTATTCACATTGTTTTTTCAATAGAATCAAATATCAAAAAGAAAAAATTAAATGAATGAAAAAACTTTTTTTTAATCAATACAAATGGAACAATAGGCATTAAAAAAGAGAAATATGATATCAGAAGACTTATCCAATAATTGCACATAATTATTAAATAAAAAAAAATGTGCATGATACACGGGGCATCTATCGTCCAGAAATCCTTTTCCTGTCAAAATTGTGCAATCAAAATATGATTATCTATCAACTTTAGCTTTTTAAGTGGGTCACAGTTCTTTTCACCTTTTATCTTTACTTTTTCTTTATCCTTGCCAAAGTAATATTAAGTAAATAGTACCAAGGGTGAAAGAATTTCTCCATTTCTTTGTTGATTAAGAAGGTTTTTTTTTTTTTTTTTTAAGTCATCTTCATTTTGTTCATTTTAAGATTAAGATTTTTTTTAGTGTATAGATTATCACGTTATTAAATAGTTTGTATCAAGGTTTTAAATTTTGATTTGATGCCCATTCCTATTTTTCTATTGGAATTAAATATTTTATTACCAATCAATTCTTGTGCACCATTTCAAAACTACCACTAAATATATATATTATACACAAATATTTACTCAACGCACATTTTTATGTAATATAAGATGATCAACTCAAAACAATTATAATTAAATCATAATTAAATAATAGATATGTCATTCTTTCGCCCAAATTAAATGTAATAAACAACTTATATACAATGATAATAAATAATTAAGTCATAGAAAAAAATTTTTACATAAAAAAAAAAAACAATTTTTTTTTTCCCTCACATGGCTGCTGGCATTTGTTGAATGGAATTTGATTTGAAAAAAAAAAAAAAAAAAAAAATTGAACCATTCAAGATTTCACGTGGGTTGTCAGAGTTCCCACCAACCAAAAGCAAATAAAATCAAAAGAAACCAAAATTTAAAAGAAAAGAAAAGTCGTGGAGGAAGAAACCAAGAGGCAAACAAAGAAAAAGAAGAGGACGAAAGAAAAAGAAAAAGATGGGAGCAACAACAGTGACGATACAGGGAGATGGAGCATATTTGTTAGACAGCCAAAAAAACATAAAAAACAGACCTATTATTATTAAAGTGAGAGTCTTGTCTCACATTGATCAAATATTTTTGGATTGTGCAATTTATAAATCATGACAATTCTTATCTCTCAAGGTATCTTTTGATATAGAGTTAGACTTATTAGACTTCAACAATTATTACACTTGATTGAGATCAGTTTAGTATTGCATGACGTAATTCTTTTTATCTCGAACATCTATTGAAAAGTGAAATTTGATTTTGACCATTCCATGAATTTTTTTAACCTTTTAATATATTTGAATCAACGACCAAAATAAAAAGTTACTTTATAATTTTTTATCTTAGTCATTGATAAGCATTGTAATATTTCTAAACTAATTGCTTGAGATGTTAATCCATGTTATATACCAATCTCGGACATCTATTGGAAAGTGAAATTTGATTTTGACCATTCAATGAATTTTTTTAACTTTTTAATATATTTGAATCAACGACTAATATCTCAAAAAAAAAAAAAAAAAAACAATCAACGACTAAAAAAAAAAGTTATTTTACAACTTTTGATCTCAGTCATTGATAAACATTGTAATATTTCTAAACTAATTGCTTGAGATGTTAATCCATGTTATATACCAACCCAAACAAGCATTCCAGCTGAAGTTTCCTGAACCAAGCATGAATGAGCAAGAATATTTCCTAAAGTAGAATAGGGGTACTGATTCTAGTTTGTATATCAATACAAGAAATTCCTAGGGTGAATCAACAACTATGATATATGATATGTATACTTTTAGATTTATATAATTTAATTTAAATTATGAAATAAATTCATTTTAAATAAAGAGGATCTTGTTACGTAACATACTAGATAATCTGCTTGAACAATATTTTATGTAGCTTATTTAGGGGATAACAAATAATGAATAGTAGATACAATGGTAATTGTATCTATTTTCATAACTATATTTTAGAAACATTTTCATAAGAAATATTTTTATAACTCTACATATCTCCAACTAAGCAGCAAGACTATAAGAAAAGCCCACTTCTTTGCTCCACTTCAAGTAATTGGTATCAATAAAATTATTCAATCAGTTAAAAACATTTCGGTTAAATAAATATTGAAGTGTTAAAAGCAAGTTGATTGTAAAAGATATGTGGCATTGTCGGCAAGCTTGATAATCACGTACAGTTTCGCATGATCCACGACGCTGTCATTGTACGGTATGCTTGCTTGTCCATTCAGGTCTGCCATCGATGATGTACAATCAACAATAATTGTGGAATCTTCACTTTCTTTTCCACATGCCGTGTAAGAACAAAATATTGTAGATGGGGGTCTGAGAGAAAAAGGACTAGCTCAGACAAAAATGTATAGGGGCCACTTATCACCTTATCACTAAAGCGTCCATATTTCATTCTACTCCCACCTTACCCTGCATTATTGTTCTAGCCAACAAGGATGCATCGAAATTACCTCCAAATCGCCTTTTTTTTTTTTTTAAGCCAATGTGAGATAAGATTTTTGAATATGGACTCAAACAAAATTAGATATATTCCGGAAAGTAACTCTGCAATTTAACTATATTTTGGACTCAGCCAATGGGGGTACTATCTTGGAGAGGCAAACATAAAAAATGCACCATCTTTCTAAGGATCTTTGTGAGATGTCCATGATTAGCATGTAAATAATGTCATGAAAAACTGAAATTTTTGTTCGAAACAATGCATCATGTAAAACACGATAAACATCTAATGTGAAATTTTCACTTATGCATGGAATGATGCATTAACAATCCTTCATGATCATCGAATGCAATGTGCCATGAATAATTTGCGATGATCATTTTGAATCTTGAACTTCGTTGACTAAATAGTACCCCATTGGCTTCAATGATGGAGCCCTATGAAATGGGATTGGGTTGTCCAATGTGAGCTCATCCTATATATGGGCTCGAGAGTACGCCACAAGCCACTTAGGCCAAGTTGGAGAGAAGGAATTCCCACTCGGTTTTGTGTGGTCCGAGAATCACTTGAATCCCATATATTAAGAAACTAGTATAAACTGAGTCCGGAATTAGGGTATCTTCCTGGGAATGTGTTAAGCACCCAAGACCACCCAGCCATAAGTTGGTATTCATTTGTATTGTTGGATTATTCCTAATAAGATTTTACTGAAGAAGTTAGCCTTAATTACGTGAGGAATAAAAATAATTTGTCCCACTTTTAGTGTTTCACTTTATATTCTATCAATTGCAACTCGCTACGGTTTTTTTTTTTTTTTTTTTTTCCTTATAAAATAACTAGAGTTCATAATGAAAAAAAAATTAGACACATGACATATTGCAAATTTGTTTTTTAGGGTAGAAATTCTACTCTAGTCTAATTCTAATTTTTAAATGTGGGGATCAAACTCATACCCTCATAGAAGGATAAGGATCAAAGAGTAGAGAGGGGACACCACTGGGTCAAATGTCGTAGTCATTTATATAAATGTAATACATTTTTAAAAAAATAAAAATCTATGGGAACTAGTAGGTAAATTTTATATATAACTTCATAATATATATATATATATATATTTTGTTGATCCTTAAATTTTAGATGTTTTGCGTTTTTTTATCTCTAATGTTTCAAACGATTGATATTAGTCTATAAAATTTAAAAAACGAGCACTATTGATCTCTCCATCTAGTTCCATTAGTTTTCTATATACATGACTAATGGAACAATGATGTGAATTTTTTTTAATAATGTGGCTATTTACTTTATTATTTATTATTGTTCCATTTACACGTCAGCAACCAAACCCATACTCGTACCCATACTTGTAAGCCACTAGTGTCCAAACCGAAAACTCAAATTGAAGGGTCCTTAGTGAGTTAGTGTACTTTTCCCCATTAGAAACCCTAACTCGAGAGACATCATCCCCAAATCTCAACCTCTACTACATGCGATGGCTCTTCCTCCCTTCAACCGCTGCGACAACCCTAAGCTCTAACTGCATGCAATGACTCTATCAACATTTTGAGAGTTCTCTCACATACATTGAAGCCTAGCACCACAATTTAAGGCACTGTAGTACAGAGGGAGAAACCATGCCTCATCACTCTAGCCAATCCAATGAACCAACTCAAACTTGTTCAAGTCTTTCTCTTTTCCTGTCTTTCTCTCTCTGTCCCCATGTGTCTATCTCGCTCCATATGTGTTGCATGTGTAGCTCAGAAACCAAATGTTAGAAAGGAATTTCTTACAAAACTTTTTCTTTCAAAGATTCTTAAGCACGATTTTGAAAAAGAGGGCTCGATTTTAAAATTCACGCTAAAAATAGATACTGTATAGTCTTTATTTTATTTTATTTTATTTTTTATGATTGTGAAAAAGATTAATAATAGTGGACGTGTTAGCTTGTGAAGTCATAACAGACAAGGAGAGACCACATATTGGACCGCAAAGTTTGTTTAAAGCAATGGTATGTATACTTTTGTTATTGTTTTCTCAGTCATTTTCTTATCCAGTGTTTTCTCATGCCGGGCAAAACTTTCTCAGAAAGTTGTTTCTTACTAGGATCAAATTTCTTCCACACTCATTCATTTTTTTCCCTATCTATCTATACTATAATGTAAAATCGAAGTTTTTGACTTTTGGTTAACCTCATAATATTGCGCCACGTAAGCTTTTGAGTTCTCACAATTTTACACCTCATTATTTTAATATATATATATATATATATATATTTTAATTGAATTTAAATTTTATTCTATAATTAAACATCTCATTATAATCTTGACATATTATATTTTCTTTAATAGAAATAATATATTATTCCATATATATAAACACAATTATAATAAATACCTAATACTATAATACATTTTATATATAAACACAATAATAATAAATGTCTTTTAATAATTATCAATTTTCATATTTAGATAAAATATAAAAGACAATAAAAATCATAGTTAGACTAATAATTTTTTAAATTTAATTTTAATTCATTTTCTGTGCATCACACGATTTGCGACTAGTATAATAGTATGTTGGAGAAAGAGTCATCCAAGTCAAGTCAAATGCATGAGGTCAAGGTCTAGGGTCTTTTCCTAATCAAAATTTGTGTGAAGAATTCAACATTCATTTGATGAAATAGGAGACATGAATTTCTTACCGTATGCACTGGGTTTTATTTTCTGACGTGAAATTGTTGTATGTACTGAAAGTCTGATATGATTAGTTCTCAAGTCATGTAAATTATATATAATATTTTGAAACTGAGTTGTTTTAAGTAAATTGAATTTTTTTTTTTTTTTTAACTCATTGTAAATTATATATAATATTCCATTGCCCTGTGTTATATTTTCTTAAGTCTATGAGTTTTATCTCATGAAAAGTTATCTATTTTATTTGAATATATGTTTGATCTATCTTTTTCAAACTAAGGTTATTTACTGAGCCTCCTAGTTCATCCCCCCTCTTCTTCCCCAATTTCAGATTTTGAGGAGTAGCAAATCTTGGGGCTCTCGTTAAGGTGGTGTGTGTGAGAGGAAATTAAGATTTGACTCTAATGAATGTCAGACACGTCATTATGTGGTTATTAGAAGATTTAATTTATATTCGAGGAATTTACATGAGTTGTAATTTTTGAAGATTCCTTTAACTATTAATTCATTGGAGACTACATATTTTGAGCTGTCAATTTTTAAATTGTGAAGGATTAGTCAAAGGTTTAGAACTTTGTTGAGGCCTTGCACACACATGTAAGATAAGTATTGTTGGGTGTACGGCCGTTGTCACATGTAAAATTAACTACTAATTAGTTATTTTTAGGAAAAAAAATTCCAATAAGTAATATTGGGATGATGCATATTTTAAGAGGGAAAAAATGCAAGATTGGGAGGTTAATAATGCTTAATTCTCTATCTTAAATGTTGAAATTTTAGATGTTAAACCCTCTAAAAAGCTCAAGGATGTAAACCTAAAAAAAAAAAATAGATATTGTTTTCTTAGAACGTTCAGTATTATTTAGTATCTTATTTCACTAATAAGCTAATAAGACATGTAAATCCATTTGATGTTTGCTTAAGAATATGAAGATTTTCTTTTCTTTAAAATATATATATATATATATATATATATTATATTCAAGTGCGCCCTCTTGGGAAAATTTCATGGCTAGCTCTGCCACTACCTAGTGGGCTATAGCCCAACCCAACCCAACCCAACTTTTTTTTTTTTTAGACCCACCCAAATTAAACTATTTTTTTTGATAACTCACCCAAATTAAACTATTAGTCCACCATTACACCTACCTAACCTACCCCAAATCCATACAATAATGTAAAACCAAAGTTTTTTGACTTTTGGTTGACTTCATCATGTTGCACCACACAAGCTTTTGAAATCTCACAATTTTATACCTCATTGTTTTAATATATATTTTCTAATTGAATTTAAATTTTATTCTATTATTAAACCTTCCATTAGAATTTTGACACATCATATTTTCTTTCATATAAGAATATATTATTCCATATATAAAACACAATCATAATTAATGTCTAATACTAAAATATATTCCATATATAAACACAATATAAATATCTTTTAATAATAATCATAATTATCAATTTTCATCAAGATTTTTAGAGTTTTTTTTTTTTTTTTTTTTTCCTATTTCTTATGCATTTCATTTAATTTTGTTGTTGGCAATGGAGAAAGATGGATAGATTTGTTATAATGAAACCATGTGAACTTGAAATGAGTTATGAAAATTATTTAGATTTAATCATATAATCATGTGTCTATGTATTTATTTGTCCTTCTTCTTATTTTAAGTATCCTTTTATAAAAAATGGACTATATTCAACTTATGCCAAAAGAAAAATTACATGATATTAAATTTTAATTATCCTATGGTAAATATTTTCTTAGTTATTTTTTTAAACTAAAAAGTAGGATCTATTCTAAATCCGATTCGTAAAGTCTCTTTATCGATCTTGTCTACAACATATTGTTTTAAATAAAAAAAAAAAAAAAAACAAAATAAAAAATTCAACAAAGGACAGAGTTTGGCTACAAACTGATTTATTGCTAGCTTGCTACAACCCACTACGTGGCAATTAATAAAATCATCCATGTGTACTTTAGTCATATGATTTATTTAATAAGTCATGTGACTACTTTAAATAATACATGTGGATGGTCTTATAAGCTGCCACATAGTGGGTTGTAGAAAACGAGTTACAAACTGGTTTGTAGCCAAATCTTCTCCTTTAACAAAAGAAGTAAAAGGAATCAAAATTAATTTAGATTTTATTTTCAATAATTTTTTTGTGTATCGTACAGGTTTGCGACTAGTATAAACTAAAAGCAGAAGCTGAGAGAAAATTTTTAGGCTTCCTCAAATATCGGCACGTCAGATTTGCTACTCTCACACACTTCCACTTTCCTCTTCCCTCTATTTAATTCTCTCACTTTTATTCAAAAATAAATTCTCTCTCTCTTGGCTGTTCCTCTACCTCACCTCTTCATCTATCTCTCACCTCTTGAACTCCCTGACCTTTTCATCTCCTCAATTAATTACGTCACCTTTTCATCTACCCCTCTCTCTCTCTCTCTCACCTTTTGAACTCCCTGACTTCTTTATCTCCTCAATTAATTATCTCACCTTTTCATCTACCTCTCTCTCTCACTCTCACCTCTTGAACTCTCTTATCTCTTCATCCCCTCAATTAATTGCACCCCTAATTTCTTATTTAAATCCTATGCTGGGATTTTTTTTTAGTCTGCATGTGGTCTCTATAGTTCTATTGTTGTTTGAATCTCAAATGTGCGTTCTTTCCCTTTTGGTTTCTGATTGGCTTAGCCGGGTTTCATGCTTTTATTTATTTATTTTTTTTTTTGGTTTTTTTGTTTTGCTCAATATTTTTATTTTTTGGCTTGGTGTTCTTCGTTCCATTGGTTTTATAATTTTGTAGTTCCTAAACTTTTCTCTAGCAATGTTCTAATTGTTGTCTTGACTTCATTCGTTTTTCTGTTTATATTAATGTTACACAATATTAGATTAATTAGATTAGATATATTTCCGTGTATCGCATGAGTTTGCGATTAGTAATACTTAATACTTCTAGTCCTATCTAAAATAAATTTTTGGCTCCGCTCTTTTTTATTCCTATCATTTCATATGTTACTGATTTGGCCTATCAAAAAAAAAAAAAAAAAAGAGAGAACAAAATAAATAATTCTATGAGGTCGTCAGGGTAGAAAGGAGGGAGGGTTTGTAGCTGATCCCCCTGTAAGCTTTACAATTTACAACGGACTTCCTCCAAAACCGTCTGTTGCGAATTATTTACACGCGGGTAAACCGATTCACAGTCATTATCCGGAAACAAACAAACTTAAAAAGAAATACAACGAAAAAAAAAAAAAAAAAAAAAAAACAATAATAATAGGATTAGGAGCTATAGTAAGTGTTCAGCTGAGAGGAAATAGATTGCCATCACGCCGAGGGTGGCTTTTTTTAATGGCACTTACGGTCGTACAAATTGCGTTTTTTACAACCAGGTTTGGAGCACGGGTCACTACAAGGACTGTCTTGGGTTTGGCTGCATGAAGTACAAGCTGCTGCGTTATATTCAAGCATCCGGCTTATGTAGGGGTTGATGACCAACTCCAACTCCAAGTCGTCCTCAATCAGGCATTCGTCAAGGCGACCATCGCAACGGACAGTGGTGTTGCTCTTAACAAGGATAGCAGCATCACAACAATATGCGTTAAGGAGGAGCATCAGCATCACAAACAATGCCAGAGGATATGTCCCTCCCTTGGCCCTTTTAACTTCCATTTCAGTGTTTCTTTACCTCACTCACCCTTACTATACTAGCTACATGAGCTTCCTCCACAACTCTTTCTTTCACACACATTGTATACCTTGAGAGAAGAATATTTATAGTGAGTAGGAAAAAGAGAGATGAGCAAATAGAACGACAATAATGCACCAGAAAAATATTAGTTTACTTTAAATTTTTCAGTGGACCACGTTTCTTTACTTTTCTTTCTTTGGTGGATTCTGCACTTTCATTTTTTCTTCATAATCTTTACAGCTGTGTTAGAACTATTATTTAGTTTATTTAGTGTAGATAAATAAATTTAACCATTAACTATATTAAATTTCCTGTTTGGAAAATGAATGAACTTGACGTTAACTTTTGCTTTGAAAGAAAAAGTTTTTATTTTTTATTTTTTTTATTCTATTATGCATTTTTCCCTCCCTAAACTTTAAAACCCAACAAAATTATCTTGATTTATTGGTAATGTGCAAATTATCCTGCCGTTAATAAAATCAGTTATATATAATGAATTCTATGATATAATTTTTTTTTTTTTTTTAATTTGTGTCATGATCATAGTGAAATGTTTATAATGCCCTTCATAACACAAATTTAAT
>BKZX01032004.1:207370-224020 GCA_014362285.1 Fagus crenata
AGAGAGAGAGAGAGAGAGAGAGAGAGAGAGAGAGAGAGAGAGAGAGAATAAAGATTATTTAAAGGGAAGATTAAGGTTTGCTGATGAATAGTAGCTCGACTAAATAGGCGAGCTACTGTAGAAAAGCTTTTCTCCGTTTGAAGTTTGATCTCTGTTTGAAGTTTGAGGAGGCCAGTGTGGGTGTGTTTGGTGGGTTTGTAGCTCTTATTTGGTGATTATACGGTTTAATGATGCTAGTGCAAATACTCTTAGTGTGCTTTTCCCCATTAGAAACCCTAACCCGAGAGATATCATCCCCAAATCTCAACCTCTACTACATGCAATGGCTCTTCCCCCCTTCAACCGCTGCAATAACCCTAAACTCCAACTGCATGCGACGACTCTATCAACATTTTAAGAGTTCTCTCACATACATTGAAGCCTAGCACCATAATTTAAGGCACTATAGTACAGAGGGAGCAACCGTGCCTCATTCGGCTCTTCCAGGTATGGGTTCTACTTCAAGGCATGGGATCACACATCCTATCACAGTTGTTCTTGATGGTCCCACTTCTTATCATTCTTGGTCCGAAAATATGATTGTTTTTCTCAAAGGTCGCTGATTGTGGCGTTATGTTACTGGTGAAATTCCAAAACCAGTGCCTAGGCCTGTCACAAATTCTTCTGATTCTGATGTTGACTCTGTAGCCGACGTAGTCATCTTGGTTAATGATTTTGAGGCATGCCTTGAGGAATGGGAAAGCATCCAATGCAAGATCCTTTCCTGGTTCATTAACACCCCTGTGCTTGCCATTAACAGTCTCCTTCCTCGATAGGAAACTGATCAAGTAGCCTAGTCTTTCTTGGCCACTCGCTAGAACTGCACTTATGACTTTGCCTTAGAATTCCATATTGAATTCAAACTTTATCAGATGCGTCAAGACTCAGGTCAGTCAATTTCTGATTATTAT
This sequence comes from Fagus crenata, assembly GCA_014362285.1. Lineage (NCBI taxonomy): Eukaryota > Viridiplantae > Streptophyta > Magnoliopsida > Fagales > Fagaceae > Fagus > Fagus crenata. The sequence goes on from BKZX01032004.1 coordinate 208,321, forward strand.
TCATAAACTGCTTCGATATGGGAACAATTAGCTACTGCTAATCCACCACTCAAGTATGCTAAAGACATCAACCTCTTTGCCAAGTACAAGGATCGTCGTCGCTTCACACAGTTTATGATGGGTCTCTGTGAGGACTTTGAACCTACCCAAGCTACTCTCTTTAGTCGCTCTCCTCTTCCTTCACTTGATGTTGCTGTCAAGGAACTTATTTCTAAAGAAAATCGACATCCTCACCATTATTTATCTTCTTCGGATATTGTCCTGGCTACACCTCGTCCTCCAGCATCTTCTTCTGATCGACCTCGTCATATTTGCAAGTACTGTCAAAAGCCAGACCATAACATCTCTGAGTGCTTTCGCAAGCAAAAAGATGACAAAAGGAAACAACATCAGTCTCGTGGTACCCTTCCTCGTCCACAAGCAGCCGCTGTAAGTTCTGCCCCTGTTGAGGATCATGTGGTCACTGTCTCCCAACTTGAGAGTATGTTTCATCGATATATGTCTCAACCTTCTCTTACCCTCTCAGTCACCTTAGGTAACAAATCTTAGCTTCTTGACTCAGCTTGATGTAATCACATGACTCTTCATGCTTCTTATTTTTCTGAAAAGATGCCTTTGTCCCCTTCCCCTATCATTTACACTGCTGATAGCTCACATATGTCTGTTAGTCACATAGGCACTATCTCTTCTCCTAAATTGACTATCCCTGATACATATCTTGTTCCAAAGTTGTCCCTCAATCTTCTCTATGTTGGTCAATTTTGTGAGCTTGGCCTTGATCTCCACTTTTCTAATTGTGGTATTAATGTGCAGGATCCACTGACAGGCAAGCTGCTTAGAACAGGCTGTAAGATTGGACGTCTAAGCTATGCAACTTGTAGATTCCCTCACATATGGTGTCCTCCTCTATTGCTGCCACCACCTTATCTCTAAACTTATGGCATTCTCGTCTTGGTCATGCCTCTTTATCTCGTCTTCAATTATTAGCTTCTCAAAGTCATTTAGGGTCTGTAAGTTTTCATAAATTTGATTGTATGTCTTGTCAATTTAGCAAACAAACAAAATTACCATTTGATAACAGTTGTTACCCAAATATCAACCTAAGAGGGGGGGTGATTTAGGTTGAGGCAAACTTTTTCGATTTAAATGCGGAATTTAAAAATTATCTTCAATTAGTGAAAATTGATTAAACAAATTTAAGGACACAATTCAATTGCAATATAGATATGATAGGAAATTAAGCACAAGTATATATAAGCAATTGAATAAGTAAAAGATAGAGATAGAGAAAATCAAACACAATGATTTTTATCGAGGTTCGGCTTCCCCGCCTACGTCCCCGCCTCAAGATTACTTCTCGAGGATTCCCAAATTCACTAATTTGACAATCTTCTTCCGGGTGAAGATCAAACCGTTACAAATCTTCCTTACACGGTGAAGAGTAACCACCGAGTGAAAAATCCTTTTCACTCCTTAGGATTTATACCAAAACCCACAAATCTTCCTTACACGGTGAAGAGTAACCACTCAGTGAAAAATCCTTTTCACTACTTAGGATTTATACCAAAACCCTAATAAAAACACTCAATAATTTCAACAAAGGATTGTTGTACAAAATATGGCTCTCTCAAAGAGTAGTTGTACACAATATGCTCACTCTAATAGTATATCAAGGATTTGATCAATATGGCTCATAGAGTATTTAGAGGAATTTGATTTTCAATCAAAGATTTTGAATGATATGAAAATATAAGCTTGAGAAAAGATGGATTGATGTAAAAGATATTTTCTTTTCTTTCTCTGATTTCTCTTGTATGCTCTCTTGTTTTTTTTTTTTTTTTGGTTTCTCTCTTCTATTCTTTTTATATATTGTTCAATCAATCGATTGAAGGAAATTTGAATTTGAAAATTTTTGTTCGTTAGAAAACACAATCATGATTCTATATAATTTTAAATAATAAAGTGCCAATGTCAGAAGATTGCTTTAACCAACAATTGAAAATGGCAATCAGACTTTTGCGTGACTTTTTTAAACATTCAAATAACATTTTCAAGTAAACGGTGCTAGTGCATGCCAACTTATTTTTATTGCTTTTCTGCACCGAACTTTGCTGCAAGTCTTTGGCAGAGTTTTTGATTCTCCAGCGGACACAGACTTAATTCAATCAATCAAACCGTCTTTTTTGATTTTGAAATCTTTTGAAAAACTTTTCTGCTTTTTGTCAGCACAATTTTCAGCCAAAGATATCTAAATTTGCTAATAGCTAATTTGTATGACTTTTGGAGATTCATGGGTTATTATCCCATGTGATTCATGCAATTAATTCAAACCACCTAGCTTGTCAATCACCTTTAATAAGCTTGTGCCACTAAGTCAACATTTCCTTATATTTGTCAAGCTTACTTTCAGCAAAGTGTGCATGTATTGCACGTAGGTGGAGGCATATGGGATTGTAACTCATATGCTCCTACAAGTCTTACATGTCGGCTACCTTAAGAAATTTTTCAGCCGTAATTGATATGTTTGCGTTCACATTGCTGTTTTTGAATTTCAAAAATATTTAGCCATTAATTTTGACTTTGTCAATATTTTGAAAAACTTTTATGTTTCAGAAATTTTTCATCCGTAATTGATTTCATCATGGTTGTCTTTAAATATCAATCTAGCCATTAATGTTGACTTTGTCAATATTTTGAAAAACTTTTATGTTTAAGAAATTTTTCATACGTAATTGATTTCATGGTTGGCTTTAAATATCAATCTAGCCATTAATGTTGACTTTGTCAATATTTTGAAAAACTTTTATGTTTAAGAAATTTTTCATACGTAATTGATTTCATGGTTGTCTTTAAATATCAATCTAGCCATTAATGTTGACTTTGTCAATATTTTGAAAATCAATTTAAGTTGGTTTTAAAGTTGAGCCTTAAAGATCAAATCTTAATAAACTTTACAAAACCTAACTCTTACTTCTCATATGTCTCGGAGCATGATTCTTGAGCTTGATTTCTTTGTCTTGAGACTTGATGACTTTGATCTTTAGCAACTTGTTGACTTTGCATTTGCTTGATATTTGAATTGGCCATGTTGGTCCAATTAAATTAATAGTAAATTTTATGCTTTAAACATAAATCATTAGTTCATATGAAAATATCATTTATGAATAACTTAAAATTATGGTTATCATCAAAACTACATGAATGTCCTTGGATTAATTAGCCGAGTAATAGGTATTGAAACCTTGAGGCTAACAACAGTGACTCTTTTTCTTCTGCACCCTTTAATCTTGTTCATTCTAATGTTTGGGGTCCTGCTCCATTTCCCACTGAGGAGGGATCTCACTATTTTGTGATATTTGTCGATGATTATTCTAGATTCACTTGGATTTACATGTTAAAACATTGTTTTGACCTTGTTCCTATCTTTTAATCTTTCCACAAAATGATTCAAACTCAATTTTCTCACACTATTAAGATTTTCTGGCTAGACAATGCCCAAGAATACAATGACAAATCTTTCCTCTCCATTTTGGATTCCAATGGTACTCTTCCCCATCGTTCTTGTCCCTATACCTCTAAACAAAATGGTCGTGCCGAACGCAAACTTCGTCACATTCTTGATATCGTGCGTATCCTTCTCATATCTGCCTCTATCCCTAAGTGTTTTTGGGGTGAAGCAGCTCTCACTGCCGTTTACACCATAAATCGCCTTCCCTCACCTACCACTCACAAGAAATCTCTCTTTGAGTTACTTTATGACAAACTCCCAGACTATTCCTCTTTTCGAGTATTCAGTTGTGTTTGCTTTGTCTTTCTTCCTTCCCATGAATGAAATAAACTCGAACCTCAATCTCGGCTGTGTTGTTTTCTCGGCTATGATATCTCTCAAAAGGTTTTTCGTTACTATGATCTCATATCTCGTCGCCTTCATATCTCCCGTTATGTGGAATTCTGGGAACATCAGACTTTTTCCAATTGCCAACATTTTCCCTTCATCTCTTTCTTAATGAATCCCATTTTCACTGATCCTTCAGTTGATCTTTATCTTGACCCTGTGAGGGACTCTACCCCTCCTCCTAGCTCTTCAGATGTCTCATCTTTGGCTTCGTCACCAGTTGCTGGCTCGCCTGTTTCGGATCCTGCACCATCAGTACCATCAGAGTCTCCCACAGACCTCCATCATTCGAATCGGGTAAAGACTCCTCCTTCTCACCTTACTGATTATCATTGTTACTTTGCCCTTGTTACTCTCCATGAGCCTCATACCTATCGTGAGGCTAGCATTAATCCTCTTTGGCAACAATCTTTGACCGATGAACTTGATGCTCTTAATAAGACTTATACTTGGGACATGACCACTTTGCCTCCTAGCAAGTCTGTAGTCGATTGTAAATGGGTTTATAAGATCAAGACCCGGACTGATGGATTTGTTGAACATTATAAGGCTTGTCTGGTTACCAGAGGATTCACTCAGGAATATAGCATTGATTATGAGGAGAATTTTGCTCATGTTACACGTCTTACCTCTGTTCGATCTTTACTTGCTGTTGTTGCGGTTCGTCATTGGCCTTTATTTTAGATGGATGTGAAAAATGCATTTCTTAATGGTGATCTTCTCGAGGAAGTCTACATGCAACCACCTTCTGGCTACCCTGATTCTCAAAATCAAGTTTGTCATCTTCGTCATGCTCTCTATGGCTTTAAGCAAGCTCCTCAAGCTTGGTTTGCTAAGTTCAGTTCTGTAATTGCTCAACAGGGTTTCACCCCTATGCCTTATGATTCAACTCTCTTCATTCATCAAACGTCCACTAGTATCACTCCCATCCTTCTTTATGTGGATGATATAATTATTAAAGGTGATGGCACTGTCGGCATCCGTGATCTACAGAAGTTCCTTAGTCAACAATTTAAGATGAAAGATCTTAGCACTCTCAGCTAATTTCTCGGTCTTGAAGTCACATCCTCTTCTGATGGTTATTATCTCTCTCAAGCCAAGTATGCTTCTGATCTTCTTTCTAAAGCCGATCTCACTGATAGCAAGACTGTGTCCACTCCCTTAGAGCTTAATGTCAAGCTCAATGCTACTAATGGTGAGCCTTTCCCTGATGCTACTCTATACTGACAGTTGGTGGGCAGTCTTATCTATCTCATAGTCACCAGTCCGGACCTTTCATATGCTGTTCATCTGATTAGTCAGTTCATGTCTGCTCCTCGCTCCACTCATTATGCTACAGTTCTTCGTATCCTTCGGTACATCAAGGGCACGCTCTTTCATGGCCTTCACTTCTCAGCATAGTCTTCCCTTGAGTATACTGTTGTCGATTGGGCTGGGGATCCCACTGATCGTCACTCTACCACAGGTTACTACTTCTTACTGGGTTCCTCTCTTATCTCTTGGCTAGCAAGAAACAGTTTGTTGTTGCTCGTTCCAGTACTGAAGCTGAGTACCTTGCTTTCGCCAATGCCACCTTAGAACTTCTCTGGCTTTGTTAGCTCCTAACTGATATGGGTGCTCCTTAGACCACCGGTACTCTTATTCACTGCGACAATCGTAGTGCTATTCACATTGCCCATAATGATGTTTTTCATGAGCGAACCAAGCACATTGAGATATTGTCACTTCATTCGTCATCATCTTCAGCAGAGTGCTCTTAACTTACTATCTGTCTCCTCTGAGGACCAACTTGCTGATGTATTCACCAAGTCCCATCCGCTAGGACGCTTACGCGATCTTGTGTCCAAACTCAAGATGGTTTCTTCATCACCACCTTGTGTTTGACGGGAGGATGTTAGTATATATTGTAGGCTTACTGGGCTTCAGGCCCATTATATTACTTGCCCAATACACTTACTTGTACTGCACACATACTTGTACTATACACACTACTCTACCTATATAAAGGCAGTCCCCTGTACTATTCTATTCACTGAATATAATATATAGAGCTATTCTGCTCAGTCTCAGTCTTTCTTTTCTCTCCCTCTCTTTATTCTCAACACAATGAACCAACTCAAACTTGTTTAAGTGCCTCATCACTCTGGACAATCCAATGAACCAACTCAAACTTGTTCAAGTCTTTCTCTTTTCCTCTCTTTCTCTCTCTATCCCTTGTGTCTATCTCGCTCCATATGTGTTGTGTAGCTCAGAAACCAAATTTCAGAAACGAATTTCTTACAAAACTTTTTCTTTAAAAGATTCTAGCACAATTTTGAAAAAGAGGGCTCAATTTTAAAATTCACACTAAAATATGGATACTTTACAGTCCTTTTATTTTTTTATTTTTTTTATGATTGTGAAAAAGATTAATAATGGTGGACGTCTTAGCTTGTGAAGTCATAACAGACAAGGAGAGACCATATATTGGACCGCTAAGTTTCTTTAAAGCAATGATATGTATACTTTTGTTATTGTTTTCTCAGTCATTTTCTTATCCAATGTTTTCTCATGCCGGGCAAAACTTTCTCAGAAAGTTGTTTACTAGGATCAAATTTCTTCCACACTCATTTATTTTTTTCCCAGATGATAGTATGTTGGGGAAAGTGTCATCCAAGTCAAGTCAAACTCGTGAGGCCATGGCCTAGGGTCGTTCCTAGTCAAAATTTGTGTGAAGAATTCAACATTCATTTGATGGAATGGGAGACATAAATTTCTTACCGTATACACTGGGTTGTATTTTCTGATGTGAAATTGTTGTATGTACTGAAAGTCTAATATGATTAGTTCTCAAGTCATGTGATTTACACATGAAAGAATGAAGTAATTATTAACCAAAATTGCGATTATTAAGAATGCCTTTGATGTGAAACATAATTTCGACCTCAAACAGTACTTTAACAAGAGCACAATGTTAATTTTAAAGGTATCAATTTTATTGTGTATGGGTCAAGCAAAGTGAATTGAGCTTTGAAATGCAGCAGCACAAACAATGTTAAGTTTATCATCAAAAAAATCAAAAGTCCATGAATGTGCAAGTGTCAAAACTCAAAATCCTATAAAATAATAATAATAATAATAATAATAAAATAAAAAATAAAAAAAAAATAAAAAATAAAAAATTGGAGACATTAATTTTCTTATTCTTATAAGGCGTATGTATCTTTGGAAGTCTTCCCTGGGTACAGCTTTCTCAAAAAAGATCTTAGTAGGACCAAATTTCGTCCCATGCACACTAACGTTAAATACACTCTTATCTTTTTTTTTTTCCCATTTGAAAATGTCATCCAAGTTGAGTATGAGTCCGGCCCTGGCCTAGAATCTTTGCTTCTCAACATTCATTTGATGTAATATATAGGTGAAATTGGATGGTTTTGTTTGTTGATATTGTGAAATTGCTAGCAACTAAAAAATCTAGTATGATTTGCTTGCAAGTCATGTGCTTTACACATGAAGAGGTGAAAAGATTATTAACCAAATTTGTGATTATTAAGAATGCATATTATGAACGTGCCAAGTCATGTGTTTTTTCGTGTGAAGATGTGAAAAGACTACCAACCAAATTGTGATTATTAGGAATGCATTTAATAAACATGTCATGGATGTAAACAAAAAAAATTTGAGGTAAAAACATAATGGCCTCCAAAATCCATTGTTGAATAGGCTACTAGTAGTGGTTTAACCGAATTTCGACATTCCCTCAAAGAACCATGTTTATCTTTTTCGAAAAAAAAAAAAAGAGATTTTGCAAGGAGTGCATGTACTACGAAACAAATCATATTGTTGAGGGCAGTAGATAAGTTGGTGCAAAATGTATTGATGTGAGTAAGGCCAAAAGAAGTGGTGTCCAAAGTTGTTCTGCTTATTACCTATTGTTTACACATAAAATAATTTTATTATATAGTATTATATATATAATATTGACCACCATAATATTTTAAATTGGTAGCCATATTATATGTGTAATTATATAGAAATAAAATTATTTGTAACTTCTATTTACATGTGTCATTATTTACAAGTTTCATAGAGGAAGTTAATGGTAAGATGTAATCACCAATAACTTTCATGATGTGAATGACATGTGTCATGATCTCCAAACTATTGGGAGTAGTTATTTTCCTAAAATAAATCATCCAAAGTAGTTATTGATGGGTAGTTATTTGATGGAAATAACCACCTCTTTTGACTTTTGATAAGAAGGTTTATTCTTCAAAGGGGTCTCAACAACTCAACTTCCACAACTCATGTGCAAAAGATCCATTGTGATCTTAAGTGTGTTCTTCAAGTGTGTTCAAGTGTGTTCTTTAAGTGTTCTTCATGTGTGTTCTTATTGTACTTGTACTTGGTAACATTTAATGCAAAATATCTACGTATTTATCTTGTTGGATCTACAATTCTACTTCATCCTTCATACTTTGTTTAGTATTATGCGAAAAAAAAAGTCCTCTTTATTAAGACATAATTCGGACCAAGCACACTCTTTTGAAGTTCGAAGTTAGATTAGCAATTCTAAATTCAAGGTTTGTAACAAACTTTGAATAAGTTTGATTTTTATATCAAACAAATTGGTGACCACAGTGGGAGATATTAATTATCACATGCCAACAAAGTATTGCAAGGGTGGAAGATTGTTACTTGGTGAAATTTATGAACTAATTGAAGAAAATGAGGCCAAATTTCTTCTACAAATTAGTTCTCCATTGTGTCAAATTGACATTTCTCCATTGTATCAAATTGACATTCTTCAATATTTATGTGAAAAAAATATTGAATTATAGAGAGATTACCATGAGACATATCAATATCTTTATGGAAATTCACCAAAAGATATCTTCCTACAACAATATGGCCATGATCATCTAATAGAAAATGATCAATATGGCCAATCCATTAATGATCAAGTTTTAGAATTTAATGGGCATGAAATGTCTAATGAATCTAATCTTGAATGGAATGGAGAAAAATCCATTATTGGGCAAGAACTACAAAAAGTTTTTGCACCAAAGGTGGAATATGATAAAAATAGTGATCAAATTGCCAAAGATGAAGAGTTTAGTGATGAGAAATTCACTAATAATTTAACTCAAGAATTAAAATTTGTGGGACAACAAATGTCTTATAATTTTATTTTTGGAGAATGGCAAGAAAGTGCTAAAGAATCAATGGATATAAATAAGCCATTAAATTCGATGTTCTTATTTGAAGACAAAGCATATGAAAAATGGTGGATGTCAAACCAAGTTTTTATTATTGTCTTTGAAATTGAGCACTCATTTTGGATATGTGGATCTCGTAATCAGAAAATTTTGTTAAAATGGTTCATTAAATTCAGAAATTTGATCATTCCGAAACAAAATGGTACAAATCTATACCACTCATATTTGAATTGGTTTTGAATTCAGGACCAAAAAGTTTACTGCCATGTCAAAATAAAAAGTTGTAGAAGGGCCAACAGATGTTATCACCAATAATGGTTGATTCAATGGCTTTTGGAAAGTAATATGTTACTATGGCGTAAATTTTACTGTAACTTTTTTGTTTTAAATGGCTAAGTTAGCCATCATAATGGTTAGCAATTGTCAAATCACAAAGGAAATTACCCAACTGATAAGGATATTTTAGATCTTTTTTCCAAGTACAGAAGGACGACCTTCCAGCATCTAAAGAGGGACGACCTTCCAAGTACCAGGATGAATGACGACCATCTCTGACGTATAACCAGCAGCTCCAGCAGTCCAAAACTCAATCCTTAACCATTACGGGAATCCCGCAAGACAGCTCACCGAGTTGACTCACCACCTGCAACAGGTGTCTTCCACGAATCTAGGGGACCAAGCCCATGCACGTCGCATAGCACTACAAACCAGACGAGTACCGGCCTTCCAGGTGAAGGGCTGTCAATGCACCACGTGTCCTCAGATCCAACGATCCTTGGAAGGCCACGTGCCATAAACAGAAGATACAAAAAGGCCATTCTCTCTCCTCTCCTCAGGTATGAACAGTATAATCTTAATACAGAATTAAGCTCTTGAGTTTTCTCTGCAAACTGGTATTGACAAAGGCATCGGAGCCCCCTAGGCCGGCCCCAAACCGGTGCCATTTCCGATCAGCTTATTTGTCTTGCAGGTCTTCCATCCCTAAGCTCGACTGACTGCAGTCCACTGATTTCACAGCAACATCAGTTGGCGCCGTCTGTGGGAAACGCGTTTCAGCTTTCACCGCACCTATACGAAAGGACTGCATGGTCAGGACGCGATCAATGGAAGTTAATGCACAGTTGCTCCCTTTCAGTAGTCAATCTCCAGAAATGGCTGCAATGGAGAAGCAAGTGCGAGACCTCACAGCCAACCTCCAAGAGCTCACCCGACAAAACCAGACCCTCAATCAAAAACTCCAACAACATGAAACTGAAAAGGAGAAGCAAAGGGACAAAGGGAAGAGCAAGGAGAGAGGCGACGCCGAGTCTCGACAAGAGCACCAACAAGAGCAACAACAGGAGCAACAACAAGAGCAACAACAAGAACACCGCCAAGAATAGGAAGACGAGACAAAGGGTGAAAACACAAGAATGCCCTATGAAGAATCGACAGCTAAATGGGAACAAGAAATCAAGGCGATGAAGGCGCAATTGGGAGAAATGAAAGATGAATTTAAAGGAAGGGCGACCAGAAACCTGGACACCCTCGTCCACCGAACGGACTCCCTATTCACGGAAAAGGTAATTTCTTTTCCCCTTCCATCAAAATTTCGAATGCCTTCCTTAGAAAATTTTGATGGTACCAAGGATCCCCTTGACCATTTGGAGTCTTTTAAGACCATGATGTGTTTTCAAGGGGTTCCGGATGAGATCATGTGCCGTGCCTTCCCAACTACACTCAAGGGACCAGCTAGAATATGGTTTAAGAAACTGATACCCGGGTCCGTGGGATCCTTCGCTCAGCTAAGTCGTTCATTCTTCAATCACTTTATTGGTGGACAACGATGTGGAAGACCTACCACGCACCTATTAAATGTCAGGCAGAGAGAGAGCGAAACCTTGAGGTCTTATCTCACCAGATTCAACAAAGAGACTTTATTGGTGGATGGGGCAGATGACAAAGTGGTGCTGACAGCATTCATTTCCGGCCTCCAATCAGGAGATTTTTTGTTCTCAGTTTACAAGGATCCCCCGACCTCTATGTCAGAAATGATGTACGAGGCCCAACGATATATGAATGGAGAAGACGCCCTTCAAGCCCGAGATACAGGAAAGAAAAGAAGAAATGACTACGCCGACCGTCCAAATGAGACTCTTGAGTCGAAACCAAAGATGCAAAGGAATCCAGGCAAGAAACGAGAAGACAGGAGTCGAAGGGGATCAAACGAGAGGTTCAACCATTTCACCCCACTAAATGCCCTTGTGGATCGCATATTCATGCAGATCAAAGACGACCCAGCCTTGAGATGGCCCGGAAAACTGCTCACAAACCTCGATAGAAGGGCAAAAGACAAATATTGCCGTTTTCATAGGGATCATGGTCATAATACGAAAGATTGTTACGACCTAAAATGGCAGATCGAAGAATTGATTAAACAAGGAAAACTGCAGCGATTCGTTGAGAGGGATCAAAGAGAAGGTCGTCCACCACAAGCACGACCCCAAAGACCTCCAGTGGAAGACCGTCCCAGGCCCCCAATGGGAGAGATCCACATGATAAATGGTGGAATGGCAGCAGGAGGGACCTCCCGTTCCTCAAGAAAGGCTTACGCTCGCCAGATACATAACGTGTTGGTAACACAGAAGGCCAACAAGACTCCTAGAATAGAAGATCTTCCAATTACATTCACTGAAGAAGATGCTAGGAAGGTCGTTCACCCTCATGATGATGCCTTGGTCGTCACTCTGGAAATTGCAGGTTATTCGACAAGACGCGTCTTGATCGATAATGGTAGTTCGGCGGATATCATTTATTTGACAGCCTTCCAACAAATGAGAATCGGTTAGGATCAATTGCGATCCATTGAAACTCCACTAGTTGGTTTCGCAGGAACCAGTGTTTACCCGCTTGGAATAATTTCTCTTCAAATAGTAGCCGGCACCTACCCAAAACAAGCAACGAAAAAGGTTGAGTTCCTCATGGTGGACTGCCCATCAGCCTATAATGTGATAATTGGACGCCCAACTCTGAACCGCCTCCGAGCTGTCACCTCAACTTACCACCTTTTGGTTCGTTTTCCAACAGAGCATGGTATAGGCGAAATGAAGGGAGACCAAGCCATGGCAAGGGAGTGCTACTTAACTTCCGTAAGTGTAGACCAAGTCCACCAGACTTTGATTGTAGAAGAGCGACGAAACTTCGCTGAACCAACAGAAAAATTGGAAGAAATCACACTGACGGAAGGCAATGAGAAAAGAAGGACCAGAATAGGGACCACAATGCCAGTAGAAATACGAGGCTCGATAGTGCAATTCTTGAGGGAAAATGCGGATGTCTTCGCCTGGAGTCATGAAGACATGCCGGGTATTAGCACCGAAGTGATGGTCCATAAGCTAAATGTCAACCCTTTCGTGCACCCCGTCAAACAAAAGAGACGAGTCTTCGCCCCTGAAAGGAATGAAGCCGTCATGGCGGAGGTAGATAAGTTATTGACGGCAGGTTTCATAAGAGAGGTCTACTACCCTGAATGGCTGGCTAACGTCGTCATGGTCAAGAAGCCCAACGGAAAGTGGCGAATGTGTGTCGACTTCACAGACTTGAACAAGGCTTGTCCCAAGGATAGTTATCCCCTTCCAAGAATCGATCAACTAGTAGACTCCACGGCTGGACATAAGCTACTTAGTTTTATGGATGCCTTCTCCGGCTATAACCAGATTCAAATGGAAGAGGAAGATCAAGAGAAGACGGCCTTCATCACAAGTCGCGGTCTTTTTTGCTACAAGGTAATGCCTTTCGGCCTTAAAAATGCCGGGGCCACTTACCAGCGACTGGTGAACAAAATGTTCCATGATCAAATAGGAAGAAATGTGGAGGTTTATGTAGATGACATGCTAGTCAAGAGCAAGGAAAATGAAGACCACCTCACAGATTTGAAAGAGACCTTCCAGGCCCTGAGGACCTACAACATGAAGTTGAACCCGGAAAAGTGTGTCTTTGGTGTATCCTCGGGTAAATTCCTCGGATTCATGGTATCTCAACGCGGGATAGAGGCCAACCCTGACAAAATCAAGGCCATCCTAGAAATGAGCCCCCCGACGACCGTCAAGGAGGTTCAAAGCTTGACAGGAAAAGCTGCTACCCTAAACAGGTTCGTTTCCAGATCCACAGATAAATGCCTCTCTTTCTTTAAGATCCTCCGGAAGGCCTTCCAGTGGACAGAGGAATGCCAACGTGCTTTTGAGGAACTGAAGGTGTATTTGTCTTCTCCACCACTTCTCAGCCCCTCAAAATCGGGCGAAGAGTTATATCTATACCTGGCCGTCTCATCATCTGCAGTCAGTTCAGCACTCATCCGCGAAGAAGAGCGTGTTCAGAAGCCTGTGTACTACACTAGCAGAGCTTTGAAGGGAGCCGAGGAAAGGTATTCCAATATGGAGAAGCTGGCTTTCGCTTTACTGATCGCATCAAGGAAACTCAGGCCATATTTCCAGGCCCACTCAATAGTGGTGTTGACCGATTACCCCCTCCGGAAGGCCATGAACAAACCTGATGCGGCTGGAAGACTGATTCAATGGTCCATTGAAATGAGCGAGTTTGACATTAACTACCGGCCTCGTACTGCGATAAAAGCACAGGCCTGGCAGACTTCATCGCGGAATTCACACACCCATGGGAAGAAGAAGGTGAACCAGAGCAGCCCGAAATTTGGAAGGTAAATATTGATGGCTCGTCCACCAAGGAAATGGTTGGAGCAGGAATCATCCTCGTCTCACCAGAGAAGGATAAATTCGAGTATGCCATTCAACTACGCTTCCGGGCTACGAATAACGAGGCAGAATATGAAGCCCTTCTAGCCGGGCTGAAACTGTCAAAGAAGATAGGAGTAAAAAATCTGACCGTCAAGAGCGATTCCCAGTTGGTCATAGGACAAATAAAAGGAGAATACGAAGCCAGGGAAAACAGGATGAAAAAATACTTGACTGTCGTCCAGACCATGCTCCTGCATTTTAAGAAAGTAGAGTTCGTCCAGATTCCAAGGGAAGAAAATATAGATGCCGACCGTCTAGCCAGATTGGCATCATCAAGAGAAGAGTTCGACGGCTTCCTAGAAATACAAGGACGACCGTCCACTGAAGAAGAAACAGTAAATTCCATTGAGGACAAAGTCTCGTGGATGTCACCCATAGTCCGTTACTTAAAGGAAGAGAGGTTGCCCACAGATAAGACGGAAGCACGCAAGCTAAGGATAACAGCTTCCCACTTCCAACTTTTGGACGGCATTCTCTACAAAATGGGCTTTTCTCGACCACACCTCAGATGTTTATAGCCAGAAGAAGCGAATTACGTCATCAGGGAGGTCCACGAAGGCATTTGCGGAAATCATTCGAGAGCCCGAGCTCTGGCACACAAACTCACAAGGGCGGGTTATTATTGGCTGTCCCTTCTACACGATGCCACACAATACGTGAAGACATGTGACAAATGCCAGCGCTTTGCTAACATCCCAAGGGCACCACTAGAAGAGATTACACCCATGACCTCCCCTTGGCCCTTCGCACAATGGGGACTGGACATCATGGCCCCATTCCCGGTCGGAACAAAGCAAGCCAAGTTCTTAGTGGTCGCTATTGATTACTTCACCAAATGGGTGGAAGTAGAACCCTTGGCGACGATCACTGAAAAAAATGTCAAGAACTTCGTCTGGAAAGGCGTCATTTGTCAATTCGGAATTCCGAGAGTCTTGGTTTCGGACAACAGAAGACAGTTTGACAACGGACCTTTCAGAGAATTATATGGGCAACTGAATATAAAAAATCATTATTCATCCCCTAGACACCCGCAAGCCAACGGTCAAGTTGAAGTTACGAACCGGATCTTACTCAAGCAGATTAAGACTCGGCTCGAGGGGGCAAAGGGTATGTGGGTAGAAGAGCTTCCAAGTATACTCTGGGCATACAGAACCACTGTCAGAACTCCAACAAGAGAAACTCCTTTCAAACTAACCTTTGGCACCAAGGCTGTCATTCCAGTCGAGATAGGGCTGACCACCCTGAGGACGACCTTCCACAAAGAAGAAGAAAATGAGGGACAGCTTCGGTTAAACCTTGACCTCTTGGATGAAACTAGGGACAAAGCAGCAAGTAGAGTTACAGTTTACCAGGAGAAAATGGCCAAATACTATAACACCAAGGTAAAGCTTCAACGCTTTGAAATTGGTGACTAGGTCCTAAGGAAGGTTACCCAAGCAACTAAGGACCTGTCACAGGGCAAGCTGGGTCCCAACTGGGAAGGGCCTTACAAGGTCATCCAATATTACAAAAAGGGGACTTACCATCTAGCAGACCGTCATGGAAAAAAGCTTCCCCATCCCTGGAATGCTGAGCACCTCAAAAAATATTATCCTTGAGGTACACACCCCTAGTTACTTTTGCATTAAAGAAGTTTGTACTATCCAAACATTATCTTTATCAATAATACGAAGGTCGTCCATCTATGCCTAATTGCCTAAAACACGTTTATCCATCCAAACGATATGATTCAAATGTCCAGAAGGGAGTCATCAAAACAGATACCCCTCAGAGGACAGTCAGACACCCATGAGGTGCAATATCCAGTAGGGTGTCAT
>BKZX01032004.1:224721-240198 GCA_014362285.1 Fagus crenata
CAGTTTACGAAGGAAGGTCGTCAAGAAGACTCCTTCCGAACTTATTAAGTTAAGTATCCACGTGGTGCAGTTTATGCAAGAAGGTCGTCAAGAAGACTTCTTTCGAGTTTATCAAGATTGAACAGTGCAAGAAGAATGATTCAAGGAAAAAACCACAAAGGCAGCTAGCATAGAAACGATCATCGAGTCACACCCCTTCCACAAGGAGTAAACATAACTCGCATCATGAAGTTTTTGTCTACAAAAACATGAGTCACACCCCTTCCATAAGGAGTAAACATGACTCTAGTTGAGAGGTTTTTTTTTTTATCTACAAAAGTGTGGGTCACACCCCTTCCAGAAGGAGTAAACATGACCCCAATCAGTACAGCATTGTTTATCAAAAGAAAAGCCAACATGGCAGCGTTTGCAAACGGAGTGTATCTACAAAGACATAATTACTTAAACTAAGACATAGAGCCTACTAAGCTTCATCACCAGCTGGTGGAGGATTGGTCTGGTCATCCACGGAAACAACATGGCCACCAACAGAACCGACCACCGAGTCATCTCCTTGAGGACCATCTGGGGTACTGGAAGGGACGTCGGATGGGGTAGCCACACGCTCCTTTGACTGAACCACGTCTTCTCCCCCCTCATCCTCACTGTCTTCCTCCACGGCCGTTGTCTCCTTATCATAAAAAATCTTCACCATAGACCAGTCCTAAACATCTCCAAAGGCAAGAGCGGCCCTCTTCCTGAAGTGTTCAAAACCAGCAACATAGTAGCGACGGGTAGCCTTTTAGAAATCTTCAGAAGCCTTGAAATCTATGACGGCTGTCTCCTTTGCATCTGAGATCTCTCCTTAAAGAGCCTCAGTCTTTTGCAACAACTCGTCACGGCCCGTCTCCAAAGCAGAAATGAGCTCGTCCTTCCTCTTGACATCGGCTTCCAACTGCTTTATCTGGCTCCTCAAACTCCCCTTCTCGGCCTTGAGGCCCTCTGCCACCTTCTTGTGAGCTTGAGCTTGAGCCATAGCCTCTTCTAGATTCGCTTTGAGCTTAGCCAGCTCGCTCCTTGACGAACGTAGTCTATTGCCCAATACAAACGTCGGGCCCGCAGCCTGGACGTTGAGAAAAGATGTCAAAAGAAAAAAAATACTCTTATAAATAATCAAGAAGAGAAATAACGAAGAAAAAACCGACCTTCAATGAGTCTTGAATTGACATACGAAGAAGGTCCATGTCATCAACCAAGTCATACACTTCCAGGTCCACCTTCTCATACATCTTAGCCACCTTGTCCATTGCCCTAGACGAGCTGTTATAAATGGTAGGGACGACACCGCCAGGAGCCACCCCCCTTCCTTTTAATGCAACGGGAGAAGGGGGAACTTCGTGATACACGTGAACTTTTTTAGGTGTCTTGACCTTAGCAGAGGGAAGTGGCTTATCTTGATGACCACCCTTCTTGGAGCTTTGTCCTTTCTCAATAATGACCTTCTTCCCAGACTTCGCCTTTTTGGAAAAAAGTGCACTGGCGTCAGGAAGGTCTTCCAGATTTTGTGCCACCTCCCTCAAGCGTTTACGCTCCGCCCTAGTCGTCATTTCTGCAAACATGGAAGGATGTCAAATAAGAACCAGACAAAGGAAAACACAAATAATTTGGAAGGGAGTCACTCACTTTGCTAGTAAGATTTGATCGCTTTCCTCACTTCAGGACTGGGCTCGGGACCCAAGGACCACTCCGCCAAAGTAAATGGTGAGAGAAGGTCAACTAGCCTCACTAGCCTTTCCTTCTGATACTCTACAACTCTCAAAAGACGCTCCTTAAGAAGAGTGGACAAAGACGGGCTGCGGAAAGCTGCAAAAAGAAAGAAGGTGAAATAAATGCCTGGACGACCATCGAAATCGAAAAAAAAGTTGACAAGACATAAGGCGTCAAGATTGCACCATCTACTGAAGGAGTCCCCCATATACGACGAAGGCCGCAGGGATCTTCACCTACCGCCTCGTCAGGGGAAAACTCCCAACCATCCCCACATAGAAAGAAAAACTTGGGTTTCCAACTTCGATTGGAATTAGGAAGGTCCGAAATAAGTCTCGGGGATCCCTTGTGACACATGAAGGCCCAAATTCCAGGTGAGGCTGGTATATATGCCAACTTATATAGAAAGAGGAACTCGTCGACCGTCAACTCATATTCCCCGTCACTGGCCATCTTCCAAAGAACTTGAAGGCCTATAGTAATACGCCAGGCATTCGGATTTAACTGACTAGGGGCTAATCCTAGATGATGAAGAAGTTCCCTGTCAAAGGGTCTGAAAGGTAATCTCAACCCAGCCGCTAGGTTATCTTCATAGAGGACGACGTCCTCCCCGTTAGACGAGCACGCCCACTCGCCTTTATCAGGCAACCGAAGCACTATGTCCTCCGGAATCTGGTAACGTGTCCCTAACCTTTTGATATCCTTATCTACAAACTTGTAAGACACCCCCTCAGCAACAAGGGACTTGTTTGGGTCCAGACCCGAAACGGGTAAAATAGTCTCCTGGGACGAAGAATCTGACGTGGATAACTCTGAGGCCTCGGAAGACCGTCCAGGACTACCAGAATATTCAGATCCAGACACCGACCCACTCTTACCCGAAGACAATGACTCCGAGGAGTCGTTCACACTCGAGGACATCAGAAACTCAACACGAGGGTTCTACAAGCAATGCAGCACTCAACCTTGCCGCAAGACCTACCGAAATAAAAATAAAAGAAAACCCCTTTTTCTTACTCCCCCAACTACACGAAAGAAGAACTAAAATGCTGGAAAAACAGAAAAGAAAGAAAACGAGAAAGAGAGAAACAAACTTACCAGAGAAAGAAAAGGTTGCCGATACGGGAGCTCCCGAGGAAAACCACCGGAACCGAGCACTCTCAAGACGGCGGAACCTCCAGCAAGTGCAAAAAAGAAAAGAAAGCAAAAAAAAGAACCAACTTTTTTCAAAGGGAGGGAAAATGACGAAATAAATGGGCAGCTATCGCATTAAAAGGGACGGTTGGGCCTTGATACTTGCGTCCATCCCCAAGCGGACACGTGTCAGAACAATCGAAAACTATCCCATCCCTTTATGACCACTACGCCCGAAACAAAAGGAGCAAGAAAATTACATCCATGACCCTGACCTTTCATATTCCGAAGGTCGTCTATCTAGACAACCACGGAATAGGGGGGCAACTGATATGGATATTTTAGATCTTTTTTCCAAGTACAGAAGGACGACCTTCTAGCATCTAAAGAGGGACGACCTTCCAAGTACCAGGATGAATGACGACCATCTCTGACGTATAACCAGCAGCTCCAGCAGTCCAAAACTCAATCCTTATCCGTTACGGGAATCCCGCAAGACAGCTCACCGAGTTGACTCACCACCTGCAACAGGTGTCTTCCACGAATCTAGGGGACCAAGCCCATGCACGTCGCACAGCACTACAAACCAAACGAGTATCGGCCTTCCAGGTGAAGGGCTGTCAATGCACCACGTGTCCTCAGATCCAACGATCCCTGGAAGGCCACGCGCCATAAACAGAAGATACAAAAAGGCCATTCTCTCTCCTCTCCTCAGGTATGAACAGTACAATCTTAATACAGAATTAAGCTCTCTAGTTTTCTCTGCAAACTGGTACTAACAAAGGCATCGGAGCCCCCTAGGTCGGCCCCAAACCGGTGCCATTTTCGATCAGCTTCTTTGTCTTGCAGGTCTTCCATCCCCAAGCTCGACTGACTGCAGTCCACTGATTTCATAGCAACATCACCAACCATGGTAATTACGTGTAAAAGGTGGCATTTGTACAACCACATGTTACAGAAGGCATATCATCCATTCAAATGTATTCTCATTGGTATATGCAAATTAGATAACAGAGATAGATGAGCCATTTCAGTTTGGCTTCATCACCGACGGTGCGAAAGGAAAAGGCGTAATTCGAAGTAAGCAACACCAACCACTTCGAAGTACCTGAAACCACCACCTCGAGGTCCATTCCAGCTGATGGGAATATTTTACAACTTTCCCCTAAGTCAGAGATGACGACCTTCCAGCCCTTAAGAGTGACGACCTTCCAATTACTAAGCCGAATGACGACCGTCCCTCATGCATGCTCAACTATTCCAGCTGTTCGTGACTGAAGATAATATTTATCAGCTTCTCCCAAGTCAGGAATGATGACTTTCAACTCTAAGAAGAAGACCGTCCCATCCCTCAAAATGACTGACGCCCTTCTACTGCGAATGATCACTTAGTCATCAAGCTGTGACTCATTCTTTATCCTTTACGAGAATTAGGCAAGACAACTCACTAAGCTGATCCCTCATCACATATAGGTGTTCTTCAACGCGAATATAGTGGGTTAAAGCCTCGTGGGCTCACTCAGCACTACGCTCCAAAACGAGTAATGACCTTCCAAACAAAGGGTCATCAGCTCACCACGTGTCCTCAAATCTAACGGAGTCTGGAAGGCCACGTGGTCCGACTAGAAAGCATAATAGGCCATTCTCTCTCCTATTCTCAGGTATGAACAGTACTTTCCAATATAGAAATTCACTCTCAAGGTTTTTCTGGGAATCAATACTGACAAAGGCATCGGAGCCCCTTTGACCGGCCCCAAACCGGTGCCAATTCCGACCAGCTGTTATTCTTTTACAGGTCTTCCATTCCTCGACTCGAAGGAAGGTCGTCTACTGATTTTCCAGCAACATCAGTTCTTGGCTGGCTGTGCAACTGTTGATATGAAGATGCCAAACTCCGGTCATTTCCATGGAGATGCAAATTCCAGACTTCAACAGTTGGCGCCGTTTGTGGGAATACGACTTTCCCTCTTACAAATTGCATAGCTTGCCAAACTTCTTTCTTAGCCTTCAAAGACGAAAAATGAACACCACTACTGTGTAGAACGTCGCCCGATCTATCGGTCCTCGGCGAAATCTTCATCATCAGAGCTTTCACGCTTTTCCACGCGCCGTTGGAAAGAAGACCTTCCTTTCCACGCGCCGCCGGAGTGACGGCCTTCCTATCCACGCGCAACCTGAGCCATTAGAGTCTCAAAGACCTTCTCCCAATCAACCAATCAAGCAACGGGCCCATCATCTATATGCTTACTTAGACGATCTATTTATCGTTTTTTCCTCCATAATTATTGCAAACCGGATTATTGCATAGATGGACAACCATCCATCCATTATATGAAATTTTGTGTTTGACTTGATTAAAGCATGACGTCATCTTTTCTCATGCCATATTGGGCGTTATGACCCCAAAAAATATATATTCAATTTGTTTATTAAGATCATTGGTAATCTCGCAACAAAGATGAGCCCTATAGAGAAGGGTCACAAGAGAGATCAGTTCAACCACACCATGATTAAGGTTTAAGGATCTACTCCTAATATGGCTCTTATAAGCATCAAGGGGTTGAGGTCTAAGGACCCACTCCTACAAGCATGTGGCTTCCATAAGCCTCTCGAAGTAGACCTATATGACAACTATGCATACGAACACAAGGTTGGACACCTATATGGCGGGTGAAATAATTCTTCCAATATGCATGTTACTTTGTGCAAAGGGTGGATAATGACTACTCAGATCTTCCAAAACTTAAGAAAACCAAGAGACAAATATTGTCATTTCCATGGGGACCAGAGCCATAACACCGAAGATGGTTTTGCCCTCAGAAAGCAGATCAAAGAGCTTATTAAGCAAGGAAGATTGCAAAGATTTTTAGGAAAGGATCGGAGAGAAGATCGTCCACCTGTGGCTTATCACCAACGACCTCCAATAGAAGCTTGTCTTGGACTCCTAGTAGGGGAGATTCATATAATAATTGAGGGCATGACCGCAAGAGGGATCTCACGTTCCTCACAAAAGGCCTACACTCGCCAAATCCACATGTTAGTGACGTAGAAGACCAGTAAAGTCCTTAGGCTAGAAGATATTCCCATCACTTTCTCAGAAGAAAATGCTCGAGAAATCTTCCATCCTTACGACAATGCATTGGTCACCGCACTTTAAATTGCTGGCTATTCAACCAGGCACGTCTTGATTGAGAACGACAGTTCAGCATATATCATTTATCTCATGGCCTTCAAGAAGATGAAAATTGGGAAAAAAATCAATTATAGCAGACGCCCTCACGCCAACTGTCAAGTGAAGGTCATAAGTCGGACCTTACTCAAACAGATTAAGATCCGACTTGAAGGGGGTGAAGAGTATATGGGTGAAAAAGCTACTGTCAGGAACCCAACAAAAGAAACTCCTTTTAAGCTAACCTTTGGCACAGAAGCCGTTATTCCTACCGAAATAGGATTGACCACCCTAAGGACGACCTTCCACAAAGAAGAAGAAAATGAGGGACAGCTTCGACTGAACCTTGATCTCCTGGATGAAACAAAGGAAAAAGCAGCACAGAGAATTGCGCTTTATCAAGGGAAAGTGGCCAAGTACCACAACACAAAGGTAAAACGTCGACGTTATGAAGTTGGCAACTAGGTCCTAAGAAAGATCACCCAAGCGACTAAAGACCCGTCACAGGGCAAGTTAGATCCCAACTAGGAAGGTCCTTACAAGGTCATCCAATATTACAGAAGGGGCACTTATCATGTAGAAGACCATCATGGAAAGAAGCTTCCTCACAACTAGGAAGGTCCTTACAAGGTCATCCAATATTACAGAAGGGGCACTTATCATGTAGAAGACCGTCATGGAAAGAAGCTTCCTCACAACTAAGAAGGTCCTTACAAGGTCATCCAATATTACAGAAGGGGCACTTATCATTTAGAAGACCGTCATGGAAAGAAACTTCCTTACCCATGGAACGCTGAGCATCTCAAGAAATGCTACCCTTGAGGTACACACCCCTAGCTACCTTTTTTATGTTAAAAAAGTTTGTAATATTCAAACAATATCCTTTATCCATGAACTGAAGACCATCTTTATCTAAATGATTATCTAAATATGCTTGCTGTCATTCAAATATTATCAATCATTAGCTGAATAGGAGTCTCTCAAAGTTAGACACCCACGAGGTGCATCTACAGAAGAAGATCGTCAAGAACGTTCCTTTTCTACTTATCAGCAAAAATTAGACACCCACGAGATGCTAAATCAGACACCCACGAGGTGCTAAATCAGACACCCACGAGGTGCAAAAGTTAGACACCCACGAGGTGCACAAGTCAGACACCCACGAGGTGCAAGTTAGACACTCACGAGGTGCACAAGTCAGACACCCACGAGATACAAGTTAGACACCCATGAGGTGCACAAGTGAGACACCCATGAGGTGCAAGTGAGACACCCACGAGGTGCACAAGTTAGACACCCACGAGGTGCGCAAGTCAGACACCCACGAGGTGCAAGTTAGACACCCACGAGGTGCATAAGTCAGACACCCACGAGGTGCAAATGTTAGACACCCACAAGGTGCATCTACGATAGAAGATCGTCAAGAACGTTCCTCCTCTATCTGTCATCAAGTTAGACACCCAAGGGGTGCACTTATAGAAGAAGACCGTCAAGAACGTTCCTCCTCTATCTGTCATCAAGTTAGACACCAAAGGGGTGCACTTATAGAAGAAGACCGTCAAGAACGTTCCTCCTCTATCTGTCATCAAGTTAGACACCCACGTGGTGCACCTTATAAAGGAAGGTCGTCAAGAAGATTACTTTTAAATATTATCAAGTTAGACACCGACGGGGTGCATCTACAGAAGAAGATCGTCAAGAACGTTCATCTTTTAAATATTGTCAAGTTAGCCACCCACGGGGTGCACCTATAGAAGAAGGTCGTCAAGAACGCTCCTCTTCTAAATATTATCAAGTTAGACACCCTCGCGGTGCACCTTACAGAAGAAGGTCGTCAAGAATGCTCCTCTTCTAAATACTATCAAGTCAGTCACCCGCGTGGTGCATCTAGCAGAAGAAGGTCATCAAGAATGGATCCCTTCTTCTGAAATTATTAAGTTAGCTACCCACGGGGTGCACCTATAGAAGAAGGTCGTCAAGAACGCTCATCTTCTGAATATTGTCAAGTTAGTCACCCACGGGGTGCACCTATAGAAGAAGATCGTCAAGAACGCTCCTCTTCTAAATATTATCAAGTTAGACACCCTCGCGGTGCACCATATAGAAGAAGGTCATCAAGAATGCTCCTTTTCTGAATACTATCAAGTCAGTCACCCGCGTGGTGCATCTAGCAGAAGAAGGTCATCAAGAATGGATCCCCTCTTCTGAAATTATTAAGATAGACACCCACGTGATGCATCTTCTAGAAATTATCAAGTCAGACACCCACATGGTGTGTCTTAAAGAAGAAGGTCGTCACGGATAAAGTCGCCCTTCTGAAAATTATCAAGTTAGACATTCACGTGGTGCATCTTCCAGAAAAAGGTCGTCAAAGACAATGCCACTCTTCTGGAAATAGTCGAGACTCCTACAAAGGACGTCTTCCTAAAGGTAAACATAACTTGGACAAAAATACAGGTCACACCTCTTCCAAAAGAGGTAAACATGACCTGAGTTAGAAGGTCTTCGTCTACAAAAGAAAAACACTTGCCAAACCCGTGGGAAAACATGACAACGCTTGAAATAGGGATGTATCTACACAAACAAAAAATATCAAAAGTGTTTAACTCAAAAACAAAAGTACGAAAAAAGAGAAATCAAGGCGCTTCCTTGTCAATTGGTGGAAGAATAAACTAGCCATCCATAAGGCTGACAGCCGGATCGCCACTTTGATCACCACTTGGAGAAGTAGATTGGACATCAGATGGAGTGACTGCATGTTCCTTAGACTGAACGTCATCCTCTTCATCCTCATTTTCACTATCCTCTTCCATAGCAGTGGTGGCTTCATCATCAGATATCTTCACCATGGACCAATCTTGAGTACATCTAAAAGCAAGAGTAGTTCTCTTCTTGAAATGTTCGAAACCCCCAACATAAAAGCGACAAGTGTCGTCTTGAGAGGAAAGAATGTCGTCTTTCTTTCGAAAATCGGCTTCCAAACCCTTCACCTGTTTCCTCAAAGTCTCTCTCTCAGCGTGAAACTCTTCCATTGTCTTTTCATTAGCAACAATCTTAATTTGAGCCTCGTCCGACCCTGCTCTAAACTTCACATACTCGTCTCTTGACAAGTGAGGCCTTAAACCTACAACGAACATCTGGCTTGCAGCGTATGTGATGGAAATTGGAGTCAGAAGAAGAAAAAATAACCTCAAAATCATACAAACAAAAGAAAAAGTGAATCTCATCAGATATATGGCTGGAAGACCGTCAACAGTAGAGAAATGTATAAGGGAAAACTCCTAGTTATCCTCGCAAAAGAAAAATGTTGGCTTCCAAGATCGATTGGATTATAGAAGATTTGGAATTCGTCTTAGTGAAATATGATGATAGATAAAACCCCAGATCCCTAGTGAAGCGACCACATTCGACAACTTACAGTAAAAGAGAAGCTCATCCACGGTATGTTCGCCTTCTCCTCCACTGACTACCCTTCAGAGTACCTGAAGACCGATCACAATATGCCAAGCATTTGGGAATCAGCTAGCTCAGACTTAGACCAAGACGATGAAGTAGCTCTTCTCGAAAGGCCCAAAAAGCATGTGAGATCTCCCTTTCATCCTTGACTTTTCATATTCCGAAGGTCGTCTACACAGACAACCACAGAATAGGGGGGCAACTGATGGGAATATTTTACAACTTTTCCCTAACTCAGAGATGACGACCTTCCAGCCCTTAAGAGTGACTACCTTCCAATTACTAAGCCGAATGACGACCGTCCCTCATGCATGCTCAACTATTCCAGCTGTCCGTGACTGAAGAGAATATTTATCAGCTTCTCCCAAGTCAGGAATGACGACCTTCAACTCTAAGAAGAAGACCGTCCCATCCCTCAAAATGACTGACGCCCTTCTACTGCGAATGATCGCTTAGTCATCAAGCTGTGACTCATTCTTTATCCTTTACGAGAATTAGGCAAGACAACTCACTAAGCTGATCCCTCATCACATATAGGTGTTCTTCAACGCGAATATAGTGGGTTAAAGCCTCGTGGGCTCACTCAGCACTACGCTCCAAAACGAGTAATGACCTTCCAAACAAAGGGTCATCAGCTCACCACGTGTCCTCAAATCTAACGGAGTCTGGAAGGCCACGTGGTCCGACTAGAAAGCATAATAGGCCATTCTCTCTCCTATTCTCAGGTATGAACAGTACTTTCCAATATAGAAATTCACTCTTAAGGTTTTTCTGGGAATCAATACTGACAAAGGCATCGGAGCCCCTTTGACCGGCCCCAAACCGGTGCCAATTCCGACCAGCTGTTATTCTTTTACAGGTCTTCCATTCCTCGACTCGAAGGAAGGCCGTCTACTGATTTTCCAGCAACATCAGTTCTTGGCTGGCTGTGCAACTGTTGATATGAAGATGCCAAACTCCGGTCATTTCCATGGAGATGCAAATTCCAGACTTCAACACCAGCCATGTCGAGGAACTTCAGTCAGCCACCTCGAGGCCCTAAACCAGCCATCTCGAGTTTCAGAGACAAAGGCGAAGAGGGTGATGAAATCCCAGCAAAGACTCGAAGCTTTTTGCAAAAAATTTGAATCCCCAAATCTGAACCAACCAGGTTAACCTCGAGGTCCTTGAGACCCACTTCGAGATCTCTCCAGCCACCTCGAGTACCCACTTCAAGTTTCTGAAACCAGAAAACTTGAAGTCCAAACCCATCCACTTCGAGATCTTTAAAACCCACCTCGAGATCTTAGCAACCACGAATCAATTAACCAATTGATGGCCCCAAATCAAAGTCCAGAAGTTCGAATTGAAGCACTAGCAGAATGTATCACTCAAGGTTGGTTTTGTCCTCTTTGTCTTCACTGATAGATGCAAAAAATCTTAATATGGGGTTTATGATTGCTTACCCAAAAGTGATATATTTTCTATTAGTAACTTCTAATATATCTGGCTTTGCAAAGGCCACGTGTTAACAAGGTCTTCTTTATTTAAGGCCGTATATAGGCCTTTGTCAAATGCCAAACAATTAAAGAAATGTTTGGTAACCTCTAAGTAATTCAAAGTCCAAAGTCCAAAACCAGTAAGTTCAAACTCCGAAACTAACAGTAATTCGAGGCATTTATTTGTTTTGGTTCTGAAATCGTTTTGGCCAGAAATTTTGGTGGATAATTGCTACACTTGGTTTGTAAGTGGCTAATAGGCCATAATTTTGTTAATGAAATTGGTCTGAACTTTGGGCCGAAAAAAAAAATAATAACAAAATCAGCCACTTGAAGTGGTTATCTTATTTTTGGCAAACTCAAATATTAGGATTGAATATACTTAATATTTTTTGCCAAAATATTATTATGAATTGAATTGTCTATGTTATTTTTGAGATTCCTAAACCTCATCTAAATAGAAGAGGGGCATGTGTTTACACATAAAATAATTTTATTATATAGTATTATATATAATATTGACCACCGTAATATATTAAATTAGTAATCATATTATATGTGTAATTATATAGAAATAAAATTATTTGTAACTTTCATTTACATGTGTCATTATTTACAAGTTTCATAGAGGAAGTTAATGGTAGGATGTAACCACCAATAACTTCCATGATATGAATGACATGTGTCATGATCTCCAAACTATTGGGAGTAGTTATTATTCTAAAAATAAACCATCCAAAGTACTTATTGATGGGTAGTTATTTGATGGAAATAACCACCCCTTTTGACTTTTAATAAGAAGGTTTATTCTTCAAAGGGGGTCTCAACAACTCAACTTCCACAACTCATGTGCAAAAGATTCATTGTGATCTTAAGTGTGTTCTTCAAGTGTATTCTTATTGTACTTGTACTTGGTAACATTTAATGCAAAATATCTATGTATTTATATTGTTGGATCTACAATTCTACTTCATTCTTCATACTTTGTTTGGTATTATGCGGAAAAAAAAAGTCTTCTTTATTGAAGCATAATTCGGACCAAGTACACCCTTTTGAAGTTCGAAGTTAGATTAGCAATTCTAAATTCAAGATTTGTAACAAACTTTGATCTTATTCACATTTACAAAAAAAGGGTTAAAAACAAATGACAACATTTTTTTGTTCTTTTGTTTTCTAAATTCATGCCACTAATATATACCAACACTTCTAATTCCACTGATTTTAAAGTACCTATTGCACATATTAATAGATTCATCGTCGATTAGGAAAAAAAAAAAAAAAAAAAAGTACTCATGGTGGTATATGTAGTGTAGATAAGATGTTCAATTTTCTTTTATAATAAAATCTATTTTTTCTTTAATTCTTTTATAATTTCTTATTTTGTGTTGGTTTATATGGATATTTTTTGGTTTTTCAGGTTTTCGAAGCAAGGGATTTAGATAAGATGCTCAATTTTTTACCTACCAAGTCTATCCATTTGTTTCAACATAAAATAATTTCTTTTTTAAAACATTTTTCAAAAAATATTTTACGGTGTTTGTGATTGAGTGTCGAATAAGTGATAATTCGATAAGAATAAATTACTCGATAAGTATAATTGTTTTACATTATAGAACGAGCTTAAAATAATTTAGGTTTCAAAATTAAAATTATTGTTAAAAGTATGTTATTTTCAATTTGACTTTATTTTCACGTTAACTCAAACATCTGAAAATTTTAAAAATTATTTTACATTCGTAAATAAACTATCCTAGGTTTATTTGGATATTTTAAGTCTTGTATTTCTCGTAGAAGGGACGATCCATTTTGTGGGCCCTTAGGTTTATTTAGATATATGTCAATCTTCTAACTTAGACAAAAGTTTAACGGTAACATATTTTAGACGGAAATTTGATTAGTCACTATTACTTGTATCAAGATTCAAAAATTTGATGGATCATTTAAATAATTAATGGAATAGGTCTCACTCTAACTTAAGTCGCTGGGTGTTAATGTGATATAATAGTGATATATATATATATATATATATTATGTGATAGAACAATAATAAACTACACATCATTAGAAAAAAAAAAAAAAAAATGGTTTTGTTGGTCACCTACACAAAAATTTAATGGAACTAGACAAATGATTCAATAGGGCTCGTTTTCGAAATTTTAAGAACAATTATCGCTCATTTGAAATATTATATACGAAAAGCATAAAATAAATAAACTTTTAGAGATTAATACTATATTCTGACCAAAAATATATAACAATGAGAGGGGGATTTTGCATTCCCCGGGCCCGCAAGGCAGGTCACTATATAGGAAAATTATACAATAGTAGGCCAATAAACCGTTGATCTTAATAATTCACAATCTTAGAAGAATGAACTACAAAAAGAAAAAATTCTTAAACACTAGTTAAAAGGAAGTAGACAATTTTTGCATATTTGTATATTGTTAGACGGTAACCTATAAAATTCCAGTATAGCATGATGCATCAGAAATGAAAACATTAATTATAGTAAACGAGTTTGGCTTTCTCTTTGTTTTTACGGTGGGATGGAAGTACAATTTATTGGACTATCTAATCTACCAACTCATTATTTTGTTGATAGATCTATAAACTCATTAAGCTAAAAGGTCGAGAGAGAATATAAGTAGTGCGTGGACCGGTGATCTGGGGATTTTCTGCTTGAACAGTCGAATTAATATAATAATCACTCCTTAACCCTTCCACCCAAAAAGAATGTTTAAGTTAGAAGGCCAAAAAAATTTAGACAGAATTAGCTTAACTTTTTAGGCTATCACGGGACGAATCTTGCCGACCCTTTTTTGTTTGGCACTTTGTACGTACTACTTTGTGTCCTGCTCATCAAATTATTCATTTATTAATATATTAATAGTATACCTAATAAAAGTATAGACCAGAAATTTTTTTAGGTAAAGTGGGTAAGAGGATATCCCACGAATCTTGCGTTTTTAAATGAAATTTGGAATATAAGCTATGGGATTGTTCTTTTTGGACGTGATTCTTGTTTGATTATGAAGCAATTGTTAAAATAAAGAAAACTAACACATATATCAAGGGTGAGTGTCTATAAAATACTCATTGTTAGCCGGTTTTTTATTTATTTTATGATTCTAGGTGTTCGAATCAGCTTGTGTGCATTTTGACTAATCCCAAAGGGACACGTAATACCTTATTAGTCAGGTGTATCGATAGTCGTAAAGTTTTGTCTTGAGTAGATGGTCATGAAAGAACTTGAACTAATGACCATTGTAGGACACATCCAAAACTAAATCAATTGAACTACCCCTCAAGGTTCATTATTACCCAATTTGATTAGTAGTTTAAGAGAAATATCATCACTCTCTAATAGAGTTTCACACAAGGGTTGGTTAGGAGTAATATGATGAGGCTAAAATTTTACAAAGTTTTTTTTTTAAAAAGTACAACTATAAGCTACTTCAGAAGAGATTTTTTATTTTATATTGATTAGTCCATATTAATTAGTGGGTCTCCATAAGTTCAATTGATAAAGTTTTTTATTTTAAAAATAAAAAGGTAAATAAAGATTTGGAGTCCAAATCCTTCTTATACCAAAATACATTAAAAACTATAATTATAATTGAGTGTGCGTCATGAGCTAAATTCTACTAGTTTTTCTCCATAGGTGACACGTTAGAGCATTAGGTCAGAATTTATATAATGCACGACCATGTTACCTTTACCACTCGACCAGAAGTGTCTGGGGTAGGCATCTATTCTCCTTTCAACTTATTATTCTTCATGTTTTTTGGAATAAAATAATACCATATCATTTTATGAAAAGCTACAATCAGAACCCTTTTATCTAATTATTACTCACGAGCTCTCTCTTCAAGTACTCGTTCATTTTGGGACATGCGCTGTGTTTGACCAAAATTTTCACTTTCGTGGATCATCTAGATGAATTTTTATCTCAAACTTTGCAAACTAATTTTTTTTAATACTCAAAAGACATTGATGAAAGTATAGACCAGAAATTTTAGCAAAAAAAAAAAAAAAAGTATAGACCAGAAATCTTTTTAGGTAAAGTGGGTAAGAGGATATCCCACGTGTACGTATACTTCAATTCGATTGCGTTTTTAAATGAAAATTGGAATATAAGCTATGGGATTGTTCTTTTTGGACGTGATTCTTGTTTGATTATGAAGCTATTGTTAAAATAAAGAAAACTAACACAAGGGTGAGTGTCTATAAAATACTCATTATTAGCTTTATTTATTTTATGATTCTAGGTGTTGGAGTTAATTTGTGCACACTTTAACTAATTTCAAAAGGACTTGTAATCATAGTTAGAGATACCGTTCCGGTCCGGCCGGAACGGGCGGAATATCTCGTACCGGTATGCAAACCGGTACGAGTTACCCCCCTATACCACCTCGGGTTTAATTTCGGGTCATTCCGGGCCATTTCAGTCATTTCGGATCATTCCGGGCCATTCCGGCCGAAATTCTCAATCCG
>BKZX01032005.1:0-29353 GCA_014362285.1 Fagus crenata
TTGTGTTTACACCTTTGCAGCAACTCAAAACAAGTTGCCAAGAGAACTATGTGAACGTAGATCCATCCAATACAGAATGTGTCTTGGCTCTTGGATATTACCAAAAAGTGAGTTGGATTATTAATAATTAATTAAGATTGTTTTACTAAATTTCTTCCAAACCTTGAACCATAGAGACTGAGAGATTCTATGGAACATGCAGTGCATCAAGGATCTATTTCGTAACGATATTTTGGAACCAAAGTGCGCTTTTGCTACCCCAAAGCTTAATACAGAACTGGATCGAAGATCTTTAGAAGAAAATCCTACAGATTTCATACTTTCCCCACCAAGGATTCCTGAATATTGGTGTCGGGTAAACATTCCCTCCTATAAATTCCCAAAGCATATACAGTCAGGTCTACAGTATACACTTTTTTTTTTTTTTTTATATGTACCATACTTACCTAATTTTAACCGTTCATCTATTATTATAAAATATATATTAAATAAAATAATATCTTATGTTACCGGTTAAGATTAAGTAGATATGGTACATACCAAAAACAAGTGTGTACCAAAAAATTCTCCTAGTGAGATATGTATTTGTGTTATTCACTTTGCTAACTGCATTAGCCTTTGCTTGAAATATGTAAATATATAGCTGTGCGATTAACCAGTTCACTTCAAACTGCAGAATTTTAATTATGCATTATCATACGTGTGGTCAAATGATGACACTGTTCAAGATGCTTTGCATGTTAGAAAGGTTAGTAAATTCTTCCTGGTGAATGATTTTGAATCCGTATAATGTTATTGAGAAGCAATTTATGATGGCACCAGGGTTTTGTGTTGGATTGGAAGAGGTGTAACAAGAGTTTATCATACACAAAGGATATTTTGAGTGTGGTTGATGTTCATCGATATCTCAGTAAGAAACGCTTACAAGTCCTGGTAGAGAGGTAATTAATCACTTGCAAATTTCGGTACTCTATCTTGTATAGTTGAGGCAATCAGTGAATCAAACTTTGCAAATTTATATAATCGTCATGAAAATCAACCATAAGGCATGTCCAATTTAAAATTTGGGCTTAAATATAACTTTGGCACTTAACACAATAGAGTCAGTTTTAATGTTATCCCCATGTTTATTGTATCAATTTAGTCCTTAGTCAACTATGGATGGAAATTCTTCACTTGGATAATGGAAATTACTAACTCACTCATTTATTTTGTTGAAATAGACAATTACATCAGCAAATTTAACCACTTATTTAAATTGGTATACTCTATACACTTGAAATGAATCCATTTCCTTGGTTCTCATAGAGCAGAACAGCTAATACTACTGAGTTATAAGCGTTTTGACAATCACCTCTCTCCTATTGCTGTACTATCAAAGTATAAAAAACATTAAATGGATCAATTTCAAGTAAAATGGAAACGATTTTGTTTAAAATTGATATAGCTTAGTGTAGAATTGTTTAACGTTGTTAGACAATAATGTCATAGACAATTATCTAATGTGGACTAAGATCTTAATTTCACTAATTTTGAGTCTAAATAAAATTTAGTTTTTTGCCATCAATTAGATTATTTTGAACTGCTCATTACTAAAGATTTTTCCCTTGTACTTGTACCAGCGGTGATCGCGATATGGTTGTTCCATTTGTGGGCACAGAGAAATGGATAAAGTCTCTTAATTTGACTATTATCAACGATTGGCGACCTTGGCTTGTTGATGGTCAAATTGCAGGGTGGGTCATCTGTTGCTATCTAATCTTCCATAAACTTTGAAAATTTTGAACAAAAGAGATTCATTGCTTAGCTATGCTGCTTGATTAATTTAGGTACACAAGAAAGTATTCAGAGAATGGATTTCGTTTGACATATGCGACTGTAAAGGCAAGTAAACCATACTCTTATTTTTATTCATCATTTTACATTTGATCTACAAAGAGAAGTAACAGGATTTATTGTGTCTTGTATAGGGTGCCGGCCATACAGCACCAGAGTACTACCGTAGAGAATGTTACTACATGTTTCAAAGGTGGCTTCATTATTACCCTCTGTAATAAGTGGTTGGAGGCTTGGAGCTTCAATAATTCCTGAAATTTGCTCCTGTAGTTTGTCTAATCAAACTACATTGGAAAACCAAGTCAGTTGGTCCAAATAAAAGGTACCCGATATGTAAGGTGCCTGATATGTGATGTGTCCATGGAATGATTGTTGGTCCAAATAAAAGGTGCGCGATATGTGATGTGTCCATGCAATGAATAAACTCAAATTTTATGTGAATGGTCGTCAATTAGTTTGAATGAAAAAAATAACTTACTTCAAAACTTTTTGTAAACTTTGAATTATTTAATACAATCTAACTTCGAACTAAAAGAAAAGATTCGGAATTGCTTCAACTAAGAGAACTTTTTTGTGAATAATGCCAAATAAACTATAAGGATGAAAGCATTAAAATCACACATATTCGAAATGAGCAACAGATCAAACAAGATAAACAACTAGATAATTATTACATTAAACCTTACAAGGAAATGTTTACAAAAGAGAAATTAAAAAAAAAAAAAAAAAAAAACTTACAAACGTGTAAAGGTTTGCCTAAATTAAGTTAAATTATTCCTAAAGATATCTTTGAGACGCATTTGGGCATTGTTGGATGTGTGTGTGGACCTTTTTTTTGAAGGAGCAACCTATTTAAAGCAAAAAATGGGTCGTTATTTCCATCAAATAATTACCCATCAATGGCTTAGTGGGTGGTTTATTTATAGACAAATAACAATCCTAAGCGTAGACACCCCATTTTGCTACTTACATGCTAACTCTACACAAATTAGGGTTTTGCAAATTAAAATTCTAAAATTTGAAAGTACACAACTTTCCTAAAATTAGTGTTTTAAATTAAGGATAATTTTAACCGTCTGATTGACAAATAAAGACCATCAAATGACTCGTTATGCCGAGACGATCAAAATGATAATACGATATGTTACATCGGATCATTAGATTGAAAGTTGTCGTTAAATCAAGGTTAAATGGTAAAGTGCACATATGAGATTAAATTGAACCCATTTGATTATGACCCTTGAATTATGATTGGTTACATATGGAATTTATTAATAGTAAAATAGGTGTAATAACATAATTGGTTTAAAATTAGATACCACACATCACATGGGATGATTTAATTTGAATTTGAGAGAAAAATCCTTTTAATTTAATTGAAAAACTAAAGAAAATAGATTTTAATTGATTGAAATTTCATCCAAGGAAATAAGAGGCAACAAGGGATGTTGAGGGGGTTGAAAACTAGCCCCACAGCTGCCAAAGAGTTAAAATAAATGTGCCAAAACGTTCAACCAAAAAACTAATAAGCAAAGTGCCATCAATCACAAAACAATTTCTAAGACTCATCCTGAGAGGCCATTTTGACATATAATAAGTTTTACATTAGCTTTCGAACGCCATAAATTTTACCTCAATCCAAGATTTTATAAGAAAATTATGACCAAAATACTGAAGCGTACTCACAGAGTGCCGTCCACACCCAAGTCTAGCACACAAATCCAAATCAAAGTGCTGGGTCCGACACTCTGAGTCTGGAGCCTAATTGTGTCTCATTTAAATTGCCTTCAAAATCCATTTTTTGGTTTCCCAACAGTTGCAATTAGTCAACAATTGATGAGTGGGAACCTTTTGAGAGTAAATGAAATTCCCCAATTGATGCCCATCCAATTAAATTTCAAAACTAAACTTTTGGCTCCAATGCAAGTACTCTCATTCCTCTCCTATAAATAGGAGAGACCTCCACCATTGCAAAAGGTAGCCAATTTTCCTCTTGAAAGAGCATCCCAAATTCTTTTGAAGGTACTTTCTAAGCCTAGAGGATTTCATAGAGTTTCTCCATAAAATAATAATAATAATAAAGTAGCAAAACTCTATTAAAGCCCCATTTGGGCATTCAACAGCGAAGCTCTACTCAACTCTCGACTTAGAGCCTCATTTGCTACCACCTCTTAGACCACCATTGCCGCCACACAAGGAGCATCTCCAAGCACTCATTGCAACTGTACAAGAAACCATCAAGGCCATACAAGCCGCCTTTTTGAGGCCTCACAAGCCACCTCTTTTCTCTTACATCAATTATGTGATTTTCATTGTAGCCATTAATTGATTGTGGTTGCAACTACTAATTGATTTCTTATTGCAGCAACTATCAGACTTGATTATGGCCACATTGGAACATTAAGTGATTCGTACTTTGAAATGCATACAAGTATAAGTTCTGAACTCACATTTTGATTGTATCTTGTTGTTTGTTTCTATCTTGTAACATGTTTAAACAACTAACATGTGATGCACGAAATGAAAATAATAACAACTTGAACCCTAAAATTGGTCCGTTTAATCTAAAAGACCGATTTAGGTTGGGTAAAATGGGGTGTCTTACACTTCCCATTTTATAACCAAGCCTCCAAGCCTAGATTGATGGTTCGTATGTAAAGTGTCTTACAAACAAAAAAAAATATTTTCTCAAGATTGTGACTAGGAAACAATTTTATGTAATTCTCTTAGATTGTAACTAGGAAAGTCCATTATATATAATACATTCTTTATATAAGATCTTTTGTAATTGTACAATTTCAAATCAATAAAGATGAATTACTTGTATTTTGGTTTTCTTATTTGTCTAATAATTAAAATAAGTGGCAACTCCTAAAACACAATAAACATCAACCTTCAATCTAGTGGATTGGTCCATCAACGACTATGTCACATTTTGAGGCCCATTTGACCTTTACCCAAGGGTTGTGGTTTTCACACTAAATGGCTTGGAAATCAAGACACATGTTGTCTACTTCATAGAAGTTAATAATTTTTTAAATTTGCTAGTTTAGTTTGTCTAATTACAATGACATTGGAAAAACTACATCAATTGGTCCAAATCAAAGGTGCACGAGTTGTAATGTGTCCATGGAATGATTGTTTGTAGAAAATTCAAATTTTTTTTTTTTTTGGATGGTCGTCAATTTGTTTGAAGGAAACAAATAACTTACTTCAAATTTTTTTGCAAACCTTGAATTATCTCGGGCTGGCTCAATAGTGTGTAAGTCCTAAGGCGAAATATTAAGTGGGTCTTTTTTATATTTAAAATCCGTTATAATTTCTCTTAGGGAAAATTTCACTCCCCCCCCCCCCCTCCCGTTATCTATAGAGTTTGTTTCAATCCTCCCCTTTTATATATAAAAACCGAGCAATATTTTCCTTTATCTATTGAAAATGTGCAACTTACCGTCAGCCGTCTATTTTTCTGTTAAACAAAGCCTAGGGAAATATCTAAAATACCCCCCTTTAACCCAACCCATTTAGCAACCCAATTTAACTAGGTCTTTTAACTCAAATTCAATTTAACCAATTAACTCAGATCTAACCCCAAAAATCCCTAACCCTTCAATCATCCAAGTCATTCTCTCTCGTTGTAATAATTGCAGTCCACAATCGCACCCTAAAACATTAATCATGAGAAGGAACTCCACCTTCGGCCTCATCTTTATTCTGCTCTAGGAAACTCATATGTCAACTCTACTTCTAGAATATATGTGAGCCTATTCAACTTTGACAAGCCAAATGCTAGAGATACAAAAACTTTTAGAATTGATAACGTGGTAAGTTATGATTGGAGTAACATCACTTTTATATAGTCCCACTATTAACATCACTTTTATAACACAAACATTTACAAAATGCCACATGTGAAAAATATTGTGAAATATTTTTATGGACATTGACTTACTCTTTTTTAAAACTATGGTTATTCCATATATTAGTGTTAAACATTGGATAAATTCTCTGAACCCAACAGTTGATAATGATTACCGACCATGGTTTGTTGAAGTTTCGAGTAATTTTGTGTTAAAGTTTCAATTGTGGTAATTCCATCCTCAAACTTTGAAAATGTTAACAATATGATCCTTTTGTCTACTACCGTCGGAAATGATGCATTAAAAAGGCCCTTTTTTTTTCTCTTTCTTATTTTTTATTATTATTATTTTTTTAATCTTAAAAAAATTTTAAATTTTCTTTTTAAATTGCAAATTGCAAACCCATGACAATAAGTCCTCCAGAAGCCTTCGCATCCTTCCTTGTAACTTGTATCAATAGCCCATGCCCAAAATGAAACCCAAGTTACCCCATCCACACCATTCCGTAGCTACACAAAAGGCCCTAATTAGCATTGTTTCCACCCACATACAAAGACCACATAAATTGACCACCACAAGGTAAAGAGGCAGCATCTTGACCATAAGCGTCTTCATTGACCAAACAAAAAAATGCCAAGCCATCAAAATAAGCCCCAAAATTAAATAATTCGACATGACCTTTTCACTGATTTAGGCATCGATCCAATTAACTAAATAACATTCTAAGATAGCTTTAGGGCACATGAATATGAGAAAAAAATTAATTGGGAAATACCAGGTAAGATTGAAAGAAATCAAAGGACAGCTGAGAAAGTTAAGAAACAAAGGAAATCAAGGATAAAATAGTTGCTAGGTATATATATGTGTAAGTTGTAATGTGAATAAAGTGAATTGAATTATAAACTAAAAATGAATATTGCAGAAACACGATCAATTGAGGTTCGATTGGTCGTGATCTTATTGTGATCGATTGTGATAGTCTTTGTTTGCACGATTGCAGTCACAAATGAACGTGATTCGGTCATTACTTGGGGTTTTGTGAACCAGTGTGACTTTATGTAGAATTGATTCCAATTTTTGATATGGGCTTTGTAGAATTTTTTTTCTTAATAATATTATTTGTAATACTATTTTGCAAAAATATACTATTGGGAACCTATTAAGGCATCTAAACTTTTTTGTGAGTTCTAGTTGTGGAGATGAGTTTCACTTTAATATCTCAAAATTTTAGATTTTTCTCTTTATATATAATTTGTTTGTAGCCGTTGAAAGTTTTCCAAAAAACTTTCATATATGTCTTACACATAAATATAAAGAGATTCATGGGATGTTAGAAAAATTACTACTTGTGGAATCCAGGCTTAGTTGTATCCTAGGGATGATTTGCTTCAAACCATTATAAAACTTAATTGAGTGGGAGCAAACATCATCTTAAGGAAATTGATCTATCATGCCTTTAAGCCTTTTTCATTTTCTGATATTCCATTGTTTTTGTCAAAATTTCCAACAGTTGAGAGGATTAGGGGACGAAATAGTAAAGGGAATGAGCTCATACATGCAGAGTAAATGGATAAAGTATTAATTGGCCAGTAATTTATGGGCAAAATGAGTAGGGCGTGTAGTAATTTCAAAAATTTGGGAAAAGTAAGGAAGGGATATATGTACACTTTGATACTTCTGTTGGGAATGGAGCAAAGGATAAAAAATTTCACCACTCTAAGGAAATCTGTGAGCATGAAAGTCATAACAAATCGAAATAAACCGAAGAATAAGTGTTAAATAAGAAAAACCTATCATCTCAATAAGCCAGAGGCTTACTCATAGAAAAAAAAAAAAAAAAACCCAGATTCTCAAATTCAAATATCACTCTTTCTATCATGTCATTCCATACATCACCTTGGACTTGAATAGACTAATCTTGGAACAACCCTCCAAGCATAAGTAACAACTTTCATTTTGAAGACAAAATCATTTAATAAAAAACAACTCACAAGATCCATTGACAAGTTAAGAACTAGAAAAGATATTTTGGAAACCAAATAAGCATAATTAAAAGCAAGAGAATTCAAAATTTGCTATTTAGGAGTGTCTTATGTCAGCCAAACACACTATATTAAAATGACTCTAACTTACTCCAAAAAACTCCAACTACACATCATTTGATGCATTGAAAACTAGAGACATATAGCTTTTGAATGGTATATGACTTGCATGTTAACTCTCTCTAGCATATTCCATAATTAATAATACATTAAAATCAGTCTCTACAACTCCCTATAACTTAAATAGTATGCTTGAATTACCAAGGACCAACATGATTGGTCTCCTAGACTTCTTGAGAGTGACCTCTTGATATGTCATATTCTTCTTTACCACACTCAAGTTTCAAAATCCCTAGGTTCGAAAAAGACTAATCGGATGCAATTGGCCAATTCTGCCACGTTTGAAACACTTGCAAGAGTTTCCATTAGATGAATTCAAACAAATTACTAGTTATGCCTTATTTCTTGTTGTGTGAAAGGGTTGTGCGGAAGGGCCTCTGGATAGCAGTCCCACAACAAGATTGATTCTGCAAAATAATTATGGCTTGAGAAAGATCTCCAAACAAATATAAAATGAAGGAAACTAGAAAGAAAATAGTCAATCACACCAACACCAAAGATTTACATGATTCGGCAATAGCCTATGT
Organism: Fagus crenata; assembly: GCA_014362285.1. Taxonomy (NCBI): domain Eukaryota; kingdom Viridiplantae; phylum Streptophyta; class Magnoliopsida; order Fagales; family Fagaceae; genus Fagus; species Fagus crenata. The sequence continues at coordinate 8,383 of BKZX01032005.1, forward strand.
CCACATTTAGTAGATTATGAATTCATTATAACAAAGAGATATTGCAAAGTTGGTGTAGAGGCATTTCTCTAAACCCAAATACACCCAAATATCTCTCTAGAGCTCACAAATAACAAATAATAGAGAATTCCTATTCCCTTTTCAAGTGGGCGGTTCTACAAATACCAAACTCGCTACTCAAAACCAAAGCCACACATAACTAGTAGCAGTACCTAAATTAAATATGCAACACACACACTCAAAGCCAAATCAAAGGAGCCACCACCAAGAGAGAATTAAAGGCATTACATTGCATTTCTAATTGTTGCACACCTGTCTGTCACAGCAGCTCTCTCAAATGCCTCTGCCTATACTAATTGTGGCTCATTCAAACTAATGCCATGTCTCTCCCTATGTAGGAGGACCCTTGGCAAAAGCCACCAAACTCTTTGTGGTATTGTCTATTTATAAGACTTCAATATATATTCTTTGGTAGATTAGGAATATCTTTCTTGGTGGACAAATAATAACTTTCTTAATTGACAAAGAATACATTTTTTCGTTGACAAGGAGTGTCAATACTTGTTTAATAAGGAATAGACTTTTCATCCACACTCAGAAAACCTCAATCAAGTCAAATTAGGAATTTGAGGCAATATCCAACAATTCTTAGGGAATGATTTACAAGTTTTTGTCATGATATTAAATTAGTTTGGTAGATGGGGTAGTCCCTTGGTTGTTAAACCATCCTTCACTAAGTTGTTAGGCTTAAGTTTTCAATGCCTGTTTAATTGGCTAATTAATCCAATGGCAGTTATGTAATTTTGATGATAACAAGGATTTAAATATATTCATAAATGATATTTTCAAGTAATCTAATAATTTTATATTTAATCATAATTTTGACAAGTTATTGATTGGACCATCATGGTTAACAAGTTTCAAACAATGCAACTTCATCAAAGTTCAAATTGTAAATTCATTGAAGATCAAGTCATCAAAGCCAAAGCCAAAGGAACCAAGCTCAACAATCATGACAATGTTTTTGGTACTGAATTGTTTTGTTTTCTTAGAAAGGTAACGGTATTTGAGTCTCTTGATATTCTTCAATTGGATAAAATTTTGATTCTATTTGGGCATTCAATTAGTAATTTCAATTGGGTTGGTTTTAAAAATAACAAATAAATTTGATTCAATGGGTAATATAATATTGTGTGCATACACTACTCAACAATCATGACAATGTTTTTGGTACTAAATTGTTTTGTTTTCTTAGAAAGGTAACGGTATTTGAGTCTCTTGATATTCTTCAATTGGAAAAAATGTTGATACTATTTGGGCATTCAATTAGTAATTTCAATTGGGTTGGTTTTAAAAATAACAAATAAATTTGAATTAATGGGTAATATAATATTGTGTGCATATACTACTGAGCAATTGAGTTATTTTTTTTAGAGTAATTAGATCGAAACCGTTTGTAGCACCAATAATACAATAAAGGTCAATATGTTGTGATTTGTTATAGAAAATGTTTTAAATTGATTTTCATTATTGTTTGGTTTGGTGGAGATATTAAACAATGCATCAAAGTTTAAACATATTAATGTCACCTTCATTTTGATTTCATGATTATGATAGAAACGGATTTTATTCTTCTCTTTGGCATGTAAAATACTATTGAAGCTTTAAAAATAGGTTGAGCTATCTATTAAAAACATGAAGAAAACTTGAAGAAGAGGTATACATAATGACTTACATCACAATATCTTAGTAAATGTCTTAAGAATAAATTTATGTTTTAAGTAACTAATATTTGCATGGTAACATAGATAGCATACTTGGACATATATAGTATTTACATATTAGATGCCAACTAAATAGTTTTTTTGTTGTTGCACAGCTACTATTCATATACTACATATTTAATATATCAATGTGCTATAAAGGTCACCCCACTTCTATTTCCAACTCATGTATTTTAGAGTTTTACTCTAACTTTATTAATACTAGTTGTAAACCCCTGCGATGCACGGAAAATATATTTAATCTAATTAATCAATATAAACAGAAAAATGAATGAAGTCAAGACAACAATTAGAACATTGCTTGAGAAAAGCTTAGGAACTACAAAATTATAAAACCAAAGGAACAAAGAACAACAAAAGCCAAAAAATAAAATATTGAGCAGAATTAAAAAAAAAAAAAAACCAAATAAATAAAAGCATGAAACTCGGCAAAGCCAATCAGAAACCAAAGGGGAAAGAACGCACCTTTGAGACTCAAACAACAATAAAACTATAGGGACTGCATGGAGACTAAAAAAAAAAATCCCAGCATAGTATTTAAATAGGAAATTGGAGGTGCAATTAATTGGGGAGATAAAGAGGTCAGGGAGTTCAAGAGGTGAGAGTGAGAGAGAGGTAGATAAAAAGGTGAGGTAATTAATTGAGGTGATGAAGAGGTTAGGGAGTTCAAGAGGTGAGATAGAGAGAAAGATAGATGAAAAGATGAAGTAATTAATTGAGTAGATGAAAAGGTCAGGGAGTTCAAGAGGTGAGAGGTAGATGAAGAGGTGAGGTAGAGGAACAGCCATGAGAGAGAGAATTTATTTGTGAATAAAAATGTGAGAGAGAATTACATAGAGGGAAGGGGAAGGTGGAAGTGAGTGGGAGTAGCAAATCTGACATGACGGTATTTGGGGAAGCCTAAAAATTTTCTCTCAGCTTTAGCTTTTAGTTTATATATTATAGATTGATGCCAACAAGAATAAGTTTGATGTGTATTTTAGAAAGAAAGAAAAAAAAAAAAATGTATCACATCTGTCTCGATGTGGTTGCTACTACCTTTATGCTTCCTAGGGTTTTTTAGCCTAGATACTCTTTTAGTCCCAACTCAACCCCTACTAATGATGCAATGATTTCACATTTTTGTGGTAAGACTATGGCATGGGGTTCTAGTAATAAAGCTGGCACTCACTAATACACATGTGAGACTCATGCATATAATTTGATAATGTGCTTCAATCTTTTACCACTTTCTCATAGGAACACGATCTCTAAAGTTCGAGCTAAGTTTTTATATACTTTCATGATAGGAGTTTCCATTGATCTCCCATCTGTGATTTTTAATTCTTTGATTAAAATGCACCAGTGCCAAGATAAAACCAGTCATCTAATCCATCCAAGTCCCATTACCCAACTTCTTACCCATCTAAAAATAATGATCCTCTCAACCATTCCCCAGGTTCCTCGATCTACACAACCAATTGATAAGACATCTATTAGCCAGATATCTAATCAGATGAACCGAACTAGGCTCCACCAACTGGATGAGCCTAATGGGGAAGATGATGGAGTTGGTTCTAGTTCGTCTACCCCATCTCTCGCGGATGTCATGGCCTCTCTTCAGTCTATTACGGGTTCTCAGGAGCGTATTCTTAATAAATTGAAAGAGCACGATGTTGTGCTTGCGAAGATGAGTAAACGTTTGCAAAATATTAAGGAATGGGCTTATGATAGATCTGATTCTCCTCCACCTGATGCTGGTCAGGTTGAGCGGGAGGATGAGGATGCTAATGATGATGATGATGACGACAAAGCAAATGAGGCCTCTACAGATGTTGATGACCATTCTACAGAGTGATCCCTTTGCCCATCTCATTTTGGGGGGGTGATGATTGGGTATTTTTGTTATATATTTTGATGTTCATATCACAATTGTGACTGTTTTAGTATTATATTTTGATACATTATGGCATACTTGTTTCTAATTATAATGAGTTTCTTATGAGCTTAAATTCTTTCTTCATATTAACCTATCATTGTAATCGCTGATTTATTATGCAATTGTTCATTGTTGATTGTTGATTGTTGTTAGTTATTTTTGGGTTAAGCCTAGTTCTATGTAAGGCTTTATTGAAAATGTTGGAATTCTAGTTGTGAAATTCTTTGCCAAGTGTGTTTCACATATTTCAAGGAATTTTAAAACATGTGTTTACACACTTCGCATTTATTCTCCAATAAATATATACATACATGTGTCACAATAAAAGAATAGCTGGTTACCTTGTAATGGGAGATAGTTGGGGTATCAGTCCTGATAGTATGATAATTCATCTTAAATGAATGATAGCATCAACCTGAAAATGAACACATTAACATTAATTCGATATTTGACCAAATATAAGTACTATTACATCAATTCCACACAAAAAAAGCACTTGGTCATACAATTTTCAATAATATGATTGTGTCCATTATTTTTATTCTCATAAATCATACGAGATTTCTATAATTTGAATAATAAATAAATGTACAAATACCTTGATTTGAAATTTAAAAATTGTGAGAAATGATAAAAATATGCGAATATAGAATGTCCATTTCAAATAAAAAGTGAGATGGAAATTTACGATCGTTTGTAAATTTTAATGATAAAATATGCGATTGGTTTTGGTCTCACAGGATTTAAATAAGAGCCCAATAAGAAAAGTTAGAAATCTTTTATCATTAATAAGAATTTATTAAATATTATTTCATTACGTTAGTTACTATATATTCGGGAAGAAAATACAAGTAACAATTGTTAAAATAACACAGTGAATATAGTACATTCTTAAGTAGTTGATAATTTATTTATTTTTAAAACAATATTAAGATCAAACTCCTCCTTACCCACACAAGGTTACTTAACAGACAAACTCCTGCCTACCCATTTTAAGAAACACACGGACCAACAACTACAAAACCCAAACAGACCAATCCACCAACACTCAGATCAGTGCTTATTTGATTCTAAATACCATTGACAGTCTCACGCGGTGGATCTCCACCCATTCCGGCCACTGCTCGTTGAGTTCCTTCATACCTCGTGACCACCACTACTGATTTCAGGTGTTTTTTGGTCTAACAAGTAGGTAAATTACTTCCATTTGTAAAAAATGCTATTATTGGGTATACTCTAGATATGTGATATGTGACTGATTGCTCTCACTAACTTCTTGGAGTAGGAAGTAAGTGTGTATATTATGGGAGAGTAACTAGTATAAATTTTGCTTGGTTTGTTTGATGTGTATCCCTTGAATTCATAGATCTTGCATTGAGTTTTCTTGTCTTGTTGACTAAAAGTATCAATAGAAATGTAAGAGTTCCCTAGTGCGCCACGTGAAAGTTTAGTCCCTTATTGGTTTTTGTTAAAGCACATCAAACAAACTTGTAAAGTATTTGTATCATTATTGGGTTTTGGGTATTTAAATATTAATGTGTTCTGTGAGTTTTTTCAAGTGAATGAAATTGCCCTTCTTGTTTTTTGGTAAAGCATATAAGACAAACAAAAAAATTTGTTTCAGATAATGTTATTTTAACTTTTTGCATATGATGATAGATTCTTGGAGTGGTTGAATATAAACAACCAAAATCTGATTAATATATTAATAATTTGAAAAGTATGTTATATTATTTGTGAATTATGTAAAGGTAAAAATACATATTTGGTCATTATATTTTGTGGGTATTTTCATTTTGGTCCTTATGTTTTATAATATTTCATTTTAGTCCTTAATTTTTGGATATAGGTTCATTTGTGTCTTTACCCACCTTGTTTTTCTTAATTTTTTAAAACATTCTCATCAAATATAACATATGTTCAAAAAACCAAGAACTAAAATAAACATTATAAAACATAAGGACCAAAATGAAAATACTCCCGAAATATAAGGAGTAAAAGTGCATTTTTGTCTTACGTAAATACACATGTTAGACTGTTTGTAGTGTGAATTGTCATAGTAGACCTCATAATTTGATGTTGGGGGAGTAATGTTTGTGTTATTTGTAGATTGATGCGTACACTGCTACAATTGATATTTGCGTTATTTCACCAAATGTATAACTATCTTAACAAATTATAACACACCATAATACAATTTCGTTGTATTTGTTCATAATTTCTACATTGAAATACATCAAACTTGTACAATATAAAACAATCTGTGATAACATAGTTTATGATTTAGCAGCAATGGAGAATACACAGACTACCAGTCTAGACCAAGACCAAATTGGAGGCGGAGAGTCGTTGGACACCATGGTTGCACCAACCACCGTGGTAATGAACTTCTCAATAGAGAAAATAGTGTCTATGTTTTCTTATCCCATGCTGGGACTTATGTGCCACCTACACCGATAGATGATATGACCCAGCCAGCAATGAAGAAACGTGGACCCACAAAGAATGATGACGATGATGCAAGTACAACCCCTAGGAAGAAACATGATTCCAAAGAGCATCATGAAAAGAAACGCGGCCCTGATGTCATTGTCGTAGGTGACAATTTCAAAGTAAAAAATCCACTCAATGGATATATACTTTATTAGTAAGATCCTACACCACTCAGATTGTTGTTTATTTTTGTGGTTAGAAATTGATAGTTTATTGTTTGGTTTAATATATTTTGTTGAGGACTTCAATTGGGTGTTTCACATACATGTCTTACTTAGTTGATTATTAGGATTTTGTTGGAATAAAGCATTCGTTAAAATGTCGTTTATATAACAATTCATGTTTAGGGATGTAAAGTATGTTGTTAACATAGGATCGAATGTTTTCCAATGTTTGATGTTTTCAATCAATTTGCATCATGTTTTTTTTTTATTTGTTCATTACATATATAACTCATTCATTGAAAATATTGGGGTTCATGCTTCAATGGCAGCAAACAAGCAATTCAAGCTCGAAGGCACGAATTGTCGAAATCAAAAACAAAGAATAAGGTAAATATTATTTCCATGTTATGGTTAAGAATTTCTTCTTGTCATGGGGTGATATATGAATTTAATTTGATACATGATGTACACTTCAAGGTGATGGCCGAAATTAGAGACCAATGGAAGAAGATGCCCACGAAGGAAAAAGCTACATTCAAGGACCAAGCAAGAAAACATTCTGCGATGTACCAACAGCAATTGTAAAAATCGTTGGCAAATCAAGAAAAAGATGAAGTAGAAATGATTTGTGTATACGTGTAGTACTTAAGTTGTTATGGTTAATGTAATGTATATCTATAGATTAATTCAATTCAAAATTGTGGATGATTCACTTACAAACATTCATACCGTGTTTCTTTTTAACAGCCTAGGGTGTTAAACAGCAAATGTGCGCCAGACCGAGTACAGAGATTGTTTGCAAATTTGATGAGGCGAAGAAAGAAACGATTCGATATTTGGGATTTGCTTCCTGGTTGAATATTAGGTGTGGAAAGTTAGATCAATAATTGTGTCTGTATATTCTTGATAAAATTAAGGTCTCAAAGTTTGTTTTAGAATTAAACAGTCACTTTGTACCTCACGCTACAATAAGTAGGATGTATTTTAGGATTGTGCACATCTGGCTCGTTGGTTACCTATGAAGGGGAATTAAAAGACATAAAATTGTTATGTGAGAAGCATGATTTTCGTGGGATAGAAACTGTAATGTTAGGTAGTTTAGAGTACGCACTAAGTGCCAAGGATAGGGTAGTTGATGCTGGATTTAAGGAGAAGTTAGTGTTGTTCTTACTAGCCACAGTTTTCTACCCAATGACTAGTTTGAACATTCATATGTGTTATCTACATGTCGTAAAAGACATTAACCAGGTCAATGGATATAACTAGACATTGTTTGTGTTCAATAAGTTGTAAGATGCTGTGATAATGTATAAGTTGCATAGTAATAAGGCTTATATATGTGGTTGTACACATTTTCTACAGGTATAAATATTCATGTCCAACATATTTTTTTATCCTTCAATTTCTATTTCATTACTATCTTAAGCATCCATATTTTGTTGTCGGTAGATACGAAAAAGTAGTGGTTGACTTGTATGTACTTCCGTTGTCATAACGTCCACCCATTCGGCTAAGTATGTGGACAAAGCAACGGGTTAAGTTACTACAACGCCATCTGAAGAAGCATGATGGGTACAAGAATGCATAATTAAAACTTTCTTGCATCTTCTGCTTGATTGGTATGTCATATGAATTAATTATTATTTGGTGCATTTCATGCATAATTAAGTCATATTTTTCACGCATTATTTTGAAGTTACTCGAAATATGATGCATGTTATCACTCGTGTAGCTACTTGGCAGAGACGATGACCACCCACCCTATGAAGAATGAGAAAATGACGAAGAAGGAGGAGACGAAGAAGAGTGTTATTGCATTGTCTCATTTATACACAAAATTACCACTAGAATTGCATCATTGTGTCATCCACATAATCCCATGTTGCATTGTCATTGATTAAATGCAGGATCTAAAGTAGAACAACACTCAACCATAATAGACAACAAAGATAAAGGCATCATCTGAGTTGAGAGAAGACGTCTTGAAGGACGTAAAGTTGTTATGTGAGAAGCATGATTTTCGTGGAACAGAAACTGTAATGTTGGGCAGCCAAGAGTGCGCACTAGGTGCCAAGGATGGGATAGTTGATGCTGGATTTAAGGAGAAATTAGTGTTATTCTTACTAGCCACAGTTCTCTACCCAACGATTAGTTTGAACATTCATATGGGTTATCTGCATGTCGTAAAAGACATTGACTGGATCAGTGGGTATAATTAGACATTGTTTGTGCTCAACAAGTTGCAAGATGCTGTGATAGTATATAAGCTGCATTGTAATAAGGCTTATATATGTGATTGTATATATTTTCTGCAGGTATAAATATTCATGTCCTACATATAGTTTTTTATCCTTCAGTTTCTATTTCATTACTATCCTAAGCATCCATATTTTGTTGTCGGCAGACATAAAAAAGTGGTGGTTGGCTTGTATGTACTTCTGTTGTCATAACGTCCACCTATTAGACTAAGTATGTAGACAAAGCGAAGGGTTAAAGTACTACAACGCCATCTGAAGAACCATGTTGGGTACAAGAACGCATAGGTAAAACTTTCTTGCATCTTCCGCTTGATTGGTATGTCATACGAATTAATTATTATCTGGTGTACTTCATGCATAATTAAATTACATTTTTAACGCATTATTTTGAAATTACTCGAAATATGATGTATGTTATCACTTGTGTAGCTGCTTGCCAGAGACGATGAACACCTACCCTGTGAAGAATGAGAAAATGACGAAGGTGGAGAAGAAGAAGAGTGTTATTGCATTATCTCATTTATACACAAAATTACCACTGGAACTGCATCATTGTGTCATCCGCATAATCCCATGTTGCATTGTCATTAATTAAATGCAGGGTCTAAAGTAGAAAAACACTCAACCATCATATACATCAAAGATAAGGGCATCATCTGAGTTGAGAGAATACGTCTTGAAGGATATAAAGTTGTTATGTGCGAATCATGGTTTTCGTGGGATAGAAACTGTAATGTAGGGTAGTTTAGAGTGCGCAGTAAGTGCCAATGATAGGGTAGTTGATGCTGGATTTAAGGAGAAGTTAGTGTTGTTCTTACTAGCCACAGTTTTCTACCCAACGAGCAATTTGAACATTCATATGGGTTATCTACATGTCGTAAAAGACATTGACTAGATCAGCGGGTATAATTGGGTATTGTTTGTATTCAACAAGTTACAAGATGTTGTGATAGTGTATAAGCTGCATAGTAATAAGGCTTATGTATGTGGTTGTATATATTTTTTGCAGATATAAATATTCATGTCCTACATATATACATATAGTTTTTTATCCTTCAATTTCTATTTCATTATTATCCTAAACATCCATTTTTTGTTGTCGGTAGATACGAAAAAGTGATGGTTGGCTTGTATGTACTTCCGTTTTCATAACATCCACCCATTTGGCTAAGTATGTGGACAAAGTGAAGGGTTAAATTACTACAACACCATATGAAGAAGCATAAAGGGTACAAGAACGCATAGGTAAAATTTTCTTGCATCTTCTAATTGATTGGAATGTCATACGAATTAATTATTATTTAATGTATTTCATGCATAATTAAGTTACATTTTTAACACATTATTTTGAAGTTACTTGAAATATGATGCATGTTATCACTCGTGTAGTTGCTTGGTCGAGATTATAACCACCCACCCTGTGAAGAATGAGAAAATGGCGAAGAAGGAAGAGGAGAAGAAGAAGAGTGTTATTGTATTGTCTCATTTATACATATATTACAACTGAAACTGCATCATTGTGTCATCCGCACAATCTTATGTTGCATTATCATTGATTACATGCAGGGTCAGAAGTAGAAAAACACTTAACCATCATACACATCAAAGATAAGGGCATCATCTGAGTTGAGAGAAGACGTCTTGAAGGATATAAAGTTGTTATATGAGAATCATGATTTTCGTGGGACAGAAACTGTAATGTCGGGCAGTCTAGAGTGCGCACTAGGTGCCAAGAATGGGGTAGTTGATGCTGAATTTAAGGAGAAGTTAGTATTGTTCTTACTAGTCACAGTTTTCTACACAACGACCAGTTTGAACATTCATATGGGTTATCTACATGTCGTAAAAGAAATTGATCGGGTCAGCGTGAATAATTGGGTATTGTTTGTGTTCAACAAGTTGAATGATGCTGTGATAGTGTATAAGTTGCATAGTAATAAGGCTTATATATGTGATTGTATATATTTTCTGCATGTATAAATATTTATGTCCTACATATAGTTTTTTATCTTTCAATTTTTATTTCATTACTATCCTTAGCATCCATATTTTGTTGTCGGTATATACAAAAAAGTGGTGGTTGGCTTGTATGTATTTCTGTTGTCAAAACGTCCACCCATTCGGCTAAGTATGTGGACAAAACGAAGGGTTAAGTTACTACAACGTCATTTGAAGAAGCATGATGGGTACAAGAACGCATAGGTAAAACTTTTTTGCATCTTCCGCTTGATTAGTATGTCATACGAATTAATTATTATCTAGTATATTTCATGAATAATTAAGTTACATTTTTAACGCATTATTTGGAAGTTACTCGAAATATGATGCATGTTATCACTTGCATAGCTGCTTGGCAGAGACGATGACCACCCACTCTGTGAAGAATGAGAAAATGGCGAGGATGGGGAAGAAGAAGAGTGTTATTGCATTGTCTCATTTATACATAAAATTATTACTGGAACTGCATCATTGTGTCATCCGCATAATCCCATGTTGCATTGTCATTGATTAAATGTAGGGTCTAAAGTAAAAAAACACTCAATCATCATACACATCAAAGATAAGGGTATCATTTGAGTTGAGAGAAAACGTCTTGAAGGACATAAAGTTGTTATGTGAGAATCATGATTTCCGTGGGACAGAAACTGTAATGTTGGGCAGTTTAAAGTGCGCACGAGGTGCCAAGGATGGGGTAGTTGATGCTAGATTTATGAGGAACTTAGTGTTGTTTTTACTAGCCACAGTTTTCTACACGACAACTAGTTTGAACATTCATGTGGGTTATCTACATGTCTTAAAAGACATTGATCGGGTCAGCGGGTATAATTGGGTATTGTTTGTGTTCAACAAGTTGCAAGATACTGTGATAGTATATAAGCTGCATAGTAATGAGGCTTATATATGTGGTTGTATATCTTTTCTGCAGGTATAAATATTCATATCCTACATATTGTTTTTTATCCTTCAATTTTATTTCATTACTGTCCTATTAATTTATATTTTGTTGTTGGCAGATACGAAAAAGTGGTGATTGGCTTGTATGTACTTCCGTTGTCATAACGTCAACCCATTCGGCTAAGTATGTGGACAAAGTGAAGGGTTAAATTACTATAACGCCATATGAAGAAGCATGATGGGTACAAGACCGCATAGGTAACACTTTCTTGCATCTTCCGCTTGATTGGTTTGTCATACAAATTAATTATTATCTAGTGTATTTCATGCATAACTAAGTTACATTTGGAACGCATTATTTTGAAGTTATTCGAAATATGATGCATGTTATCACTCGTGTAGCTGCTTGCCAGAGACGATGACTACCCACCCTGTGAAGAATGAGAAAATGGCGAAGGTAAAGAAGAAGAAGAGTGTTATTGCATTGTCTCATTTATACACAAAATTACCACTGGAACTGCATCATTGTGTCATCCGCATAATCCCATGTTGCATTGTTACTAGTTAAATGCAGGGTCTAAAGTAGAACAACACTCAACCATAATACACAACAAAGATAAGGGCATCATCTGTGTTGAGAGAAGACGTCTTGAAGGACATAAAGTTTTTATGTGAGAAGCAATGTTTTCGTGGGACAGAAACTATAATGTTAAGCAGTCTAGTGTGCACACTAGGTGCCATTGATGGGGTAGTTGATGCTGGATTTAATGAGAAGTTGGTGTTTTTCTTACTAGCCACAATTTTCTACCCAACGACTTGTTTGAACATTCATTTGGATTATCTACATGTCGTAAAAGACATTGACCCGGTTAGCGGGTATAATTGGGCATTGTTTGTATTTAATAAGTTGCAAGATGCTGCGATAGTGTATAAGCTGCATAGTAATAAGGCTTATATATGTGGTTGTATATTTTTTTTGCAGGTATAAATATTCATGTCCTGCATATTATTTTTTATCCTTCAATTTTATTTCATTACTGTCCTATTAATTTAAATTTTGTTGTCGGCAGATACGAAAAAGTGGTGGTTGGCTTGTTTGTACTTCCGTTGTCATAACGTCCACCCATTCGACTAAGTATGTAGACAAAGTGAAGGGTTAAGTTACTACAACGCCATATGAAGAAGCATGATGGATACAAGAACGCATAGGTAAAACTTTCTTGCATCTTCTGCTTGATTGGTTTGTCATACAAATTAATTATTATCTGGTGTATTTCATGCATAATTAAGTTACATTTTTAATGCATTATTTTGAAGTTACTTGAAATATAATGCATGTTATCACTTGTGTAGCAGCTTGCCAGAGACGATGACTACCCATCCTGTGAAGAATGAGAAAATGGCGAAGGTGGAGAAGAATTAGAGTATTATTGCATTGTCTCATTTATACACAAAATTACCACTGGAACTGCATCATTATGTCATCCACATAATCCCATGTTGCATTGTCTTTGATTAAATGTAGGGTCTAAAGTAGAAAAACACTCAACCATCATACACAATAAAGATAAGGGCATCATCTGAGTTAAGAGAAGACGTCTTGATGAACAAAAAGTTGTTATGTGAGAATCATTATTTTCGTTGGACAGAAACTGTAATCTTGTGCAGTCTAGAGTGTGCATTAGGTGCCAAGGATGGAGTAGTTGATGCTGGATTTGAGGAGAAGTTAGTGTTGTTCTTACTAGCCACAGTTTTCTACACGATGACCAGTTTGAACATTCATATGGGTTATCTATATGTCGTAAAAGATATTGATCGGGTCAGCGGGTATAATTGGGTATTGTTTGTGTTCAACAAGTTGCAAGATGCTGTGATAATGTATAAGCTGCATAGTAATAAGGCTTATATATGCGGTTGTATATATTTTCTGCAGGTATAAATATTCATTTCCTACATATAGTTTCTTATCCTTCAATTTCTATTTCATTACTGTCCTATTAATCCATATTTTGTGGTCGGTAGATACGAAAAAGTGGTAGTTGGCTTGTATGTATTTCCGTTGTCATAACGTCCACCCATTCGGCTAAGTATGTGGACAAAGTGAAGGGTTAAGTTACTATAACACCATATGAAAAAGCATGATGGATACAAGAACGCATAAGTAAAACTTTCTTGCGTCTTCCGCTTGATTGGTTTGTCATACGAATTAATTATTATCTGATATATTTCATGCATAATTTAGTTATATTTTTAATGCATTATTTTGAAGTTACTCGAAATATGATGCATGTTATCACTCGTGTAGCTGCTTGTCAGAGACGATGACCACCCATCCTGTGAAAAATAAGAAAATGGCGAAGGTGAAGAAGAAGAGTGTTATTGCATAGTCTTACTTATACACAAAATTACCACTAGAACTACATCATTGTGTCATCCGCATAATCCCATGTTGCATTGTCATTGATTAAATGCTGGGTCTAAAGTAGAACAGCACTCAACCATAATACAAGACAAAGATAAGGGCATCATCTGAGTTGAGAGAAGACGTCTTGAAGGACATAAATTTGTTATGTGAGAATCATAGTTTTCGTGGGACAGAAACTGTAATGTTGGGCAGTCTAGAGTGCGCATTAGGTGCCAAGGATGGGGTAGTTGATGCTGGATTTAAGGAGAAGTTAGTGTTATTCTTACTAGCCACAATTTTCTATCCAACGACCAGTTTGAACATTCATATGGGTTATCTACATGTCATAAAAGACATTAACTAGGTCAGCGGGTATAATTAGGAATTGTTTGTGTTCAACAAGTTGCAAGCTGTTGTGATAGTGTATAAGCTACATAATAATAAGGCTTATATATGTGGTTGTATATATTTTCTGCAGGTATAAATATTCATATCCTAGATATAGCCTTTTATTCTTCAATTTCTATTTCATTAGTATCCCAAGCATCCATATTTTGTTGTCGACAGATATGAAAAAGTGGTGGTTGGCTTGTATGTACTTTCGTTGTCATAACATCCACCCCTTTAGCTAAGTATGTGGACAAAGTGAAGGGTTAAGTTACTACAACGCCATATGAAGAAGCATGATGGATACAAGAACGCATAGGTAAAACTTTCTTGCATTTTCTGCTTGGTTGGTATGTCATACGAATTAATTATTATCTAATGTATTTCATGCATAATTAAGTTATATTTTTAACGCATTATTTTGAAGTTACTCGAAACATGATGCATGTTATCACTCGTGTAGCTGTTTGGTAGAGACTATGACTATCCACCCTGTGAAGAATGAGAAAATGGCGAAAAAGGAGGAGAAGAAGAAGAGTGTTATTGCTTTTTTTTCATTTATACACAAAATTACCATTGGAATTGTATCATTGTATTATTTGCATAATCCCATGTTGCATTGTCATTAATTAAATGCAGGGTCTAAAGTAGATCAACACTCAACCATAATACACAACAAAGATAAAGGCATCATCTGAGTTGAGAGAAGACATCTTGAAGGACATAAAGTTGTTATGTGAGAAGCATGGTTTTTGTGGGACAGAAACTGTAATGTTGAGCAGTCTAGTGTGCACACTAGGTGCCAAGGATGGGGTAGTTGATGCTGGATTTAAGGAGAAGTTACTGTTGTTCTTACTAGCCACAGTTTTCTACCCAATGACTTGTTTGAACATTCATATGGTTATCTACATGTCGTAAAAGACGTTGACTGGGTCAGCGGGTATAATTGGGCATTGTTTGTGTTCAACAAGTTGCATGATGCTATGATATTGTATAAGCTGCATAGTAATAAGGCTTATATATGTGGTTGTATATATTTTTTGCAGGTATAAATATTCATGTCCTACATATAGTTTTTTATCTTTCAATTTCTATTTCATTACTATCCTTAGCATCCATATTTTGTTGTTGGTATATACGAAAAAGTGGTGGTTGGCTTCTATGTACTTCCGTTGTCATAACGTCCACCCATTCGGCTAAGTATGTGGACAAAGCGAAGGGTTAAGTTACTACAACACCATCTGAAGAAGCATGATGGGTACAAGAATGCATAGGTAAAACTTTCTTACATCTTCCGCTTGATTAATATGTCATATGAATTAATTATTATCTGGTATATTTCATGTATAATTAAGTTACATTTTTAACACATTATTTTGAAATTACTCGAAATATGATGCATGTTATCACTCGTGTAGCTGCTTGGCAGAGACGATGACCACCCACCCTGTGTAGAATGAGAAAATGGCGAAGAATGAGGAGAAGAAGAAGAGTGTTATTGCATTGTCTCATTTATACACAAAATTACCACTGGAGTTGCATTATTGTGTCATCCGCATGATCCCATGTTGCATTGTCATTGATTAAATGCAAGGTCTAAAGTAGAACAATACTCAATCATCATACACAACAAAGATAAGGGCATCATATTTGAAGAGTTGAGAGAAGACGTCAAATCCATGAAGCTTGAGTTGATTGCCTTTACCGGCCTCATGACAACTATGGGGGGGAATTTGAAACCATGCATAAAAGAGTTGCTTCAATGATTACCAAGCTATTCATAACACTTAAATCAGATATCTTGCAAGAAATAGGGCAGGTTAATGCAGGTACGGTCCCCAATACCCCTTTCGCACTCCAAGGAGTCCCCAATAACCTTTCTGCACACCAACGAGTCCGCAATAGCCCCTTCAAACACCAAGGACTCTTCGATATCCCTTCGGAACACCTAGGAGGAGAACTATATGACTTTTCGTGTTTTAACATGACACAAGAAAAGAAAAAAGAAAAAAAACCAATAAGACGGTGAAAAAAACCATTATTGAAAAAAAAAATGGAGAAAGATAGTATGAGCCAATAAGACGGGGAAAAAAAAAAGTATCTATTAACAACCATATAGGAAGGTCCATCAATGATGCTTCTACTTTGCCCTTACATTGTTTTCTTGTTATTCGTAGGAATAAATGGAGTCACTATATCCATTACATTACTCTAGGTGTCATAGTTTTTATTCCTTATTAATTCATAAGGTTGGGATAATTTAACTATAGGCATTGTAGCCTACACGTTTATCACATGGACTACAAGAGTGCTTTCCAATACCTTAGTATTTTTCCTTTGTTAAATAGAGTTACCTATTGTAAGCTTATGGACATTTATGTCCAAGAGTTTGTAACAAGATTATTGGTACAATTTTATTTGATAATATTTGAATTGTTCTCACCATTTATTGTAGATTAAATTTGGGATGGTTATTTTTGTCCTTTCTGTAATAGAAGAATTGGGTAATGATCACATCATTATTATTGTGAAATAAATGTACACGTTAACATAGCTCATTTTATAAGCTATGTCATTCCCGATTTATAACTATGTATTGATATTACATACTTGTTTAGGCAATGGGGTTGGATCCAAAAGAACCAATCTAGCTAAAGTCTCTCTCCTCGACAGAGGCAAGTAGCACCATGCCAGTAGACGGTCCAAAGATACAAACAAGAACAGTAGCGAACACGGTAGTTAGCCAATAAGACTGGTGCAGTAAACCTTTTCTTGACTTGTCTCCTCCTGGATACAATAGCCCAACAATAGTTGTTTGGCCTAAACCCTACTTTGCACAAGTGGGTGAGCCTAAAACTCGACTAGAATAACACTTTTTCTTTGCCTGAAATTCTTTTAATATGTGCTTATATTTTTGTGTGTTGTGACTGATGCTTATGGAGTCTATTTATAGGCTCATTGAGCCTCCTGAATTTAATCCCAAATAATCAGATGTGGCCCGAAATTAATCCCCAATTAATTTGATATTAGGTCAGTTACAAAGATCATTATTTGGAATTCAAATATTATTAGGTGGCCTTTTAATTAGATGGGCTGGAGTTATATGTTTTAATGAGTCAGATGAGGAGTTATAGGGAGAGTTAATGAGTCCAACAACTAGCCCATTTAGTGAGTCAATGTCTAAATATTATTTTCTTAAATACGTGTATAAATATGACAACTCACCAATGGTCAATGATAGATTTTTTCCTTAACAAAAACGTGACCATTAACTCACTAATGGCTAAGTGAATATTTTTCAGAATGTATTTAGACACTTTAACACAACAGTTACATGAACCTATAAATATATAATTTTTCTCTCCCCTTATCAATGTGGGATTCAGTTTTTTTCAAAACACTAACTTCTCACTTTAAACTCATCAACCACATGAAACTCTCATATCTTCACATTTAATTTTTTCAATTTAAATTAATATTATTTCAAATTAATATTAAAATGTTACAACAACTATTAAGTAAGTCATGTGACTACAAAGTACATGTGAATGGTTATTTAACTTGTCACATAGTAGGTTGTAGATACTTTCCTCCAAACTGGATTTGGAAGAAAATTCTGTCATTTGAAAATTATATGACAACATTAACTCAACGAAAAAAAAAAAAGCTTCATTTTATAGTATTATACATATATAGATGTAGATATATAGCTTATCTAATTTTATAATAGCAAAATTTATATTGTAGATATTTTAATTAAAAAAAGTAGTCGAGTTGCACGTAAGTTGGTCCGGACACCCAGAATAATAATAATAATAATAATAAAAAAAAAAAAAAAAAAAACCTACAACTTTAAGATTGCAAACCCAAGTGCAGGTTGTAGCGAAGTAATAAATTCTCGGAAGTCCGAGTGTCGAATCACAGGGATTGGTAGGACAAAGAACACTGTTAAAATAAAATAAAGAAAGATCAATAATAGTTGAGATGGTTGAGTGATTTTTGTAGAACACAACAGAACATGTAAAAGAAATAATATTTATGAGAAATACTAAGGCATTGGGGATCCACTTTTAATAAAACTATAACACTTATTCTCCAACCTATTTTATAACTCAATTGAGAATCAACTAAATAGTGTTCTCAACCGGAAAATAGAGCAATAATTATATCAAAATATATGACCAAAAGATTAATCTTTTAATTGATTGATTCAACTTTGAAAGACTGGCTATTTGATTCGCAGGGAATTCCTAGCATTAATTGTACCCATGGTTAACAATGAATCAAGGAATTTTACAGAATAAAAACCTTTTAAGATTAAATGAAACAATCAATTAGAAAATATTATATATTAAAAACCATAGAAGATTGAAGAATAAATACTACAATTTCATTCAAAGTTTCATCCCTAGCCTTAGCTAGGGTGATTAGCTGCTCATAATGTAGCACAAATAATTCAAATTAATTAAGCTAATCATCCTCTAAAACAAACTGAAAATAAGAAATAAAGAAGAAAACTGAGAATAGAAGAAGAAACCGCCTTCCAAACGCTGCCAAAGAGAGAAACCCAGCCTTGCTACTGTAGTTGTAAAGAAATCTTCTCACTTTGCAGCTCCAGTTCAGACTGTGTTGCTGCCCAAAAGCCCAGAAAAATCCCCTTTTTCTCACTGCAAGCTGGTCCGGACACCTAGAAAAAAGAAAAAAAAAATTTTTAATTTTAATTTATTTGATTAAAATAGCAAAATTATGTCACTTATGTAACATACAAGACATTTGAATAATTTTTAAAATACAGGAAAATCTGTATATATTTACTAAAAGATAGGGGAGTATTTTGTCCTTACCTCCCCGTAAGGTGGAGCTAGCATTTCTCCAGAACGACTGATGAACGTTAAGCGGCGTTAAACCGTTGGTCCAACTGTCCAAGTATAAAATCGTAGAAAAATCATAGCGTTGACTTTCAAAAATTAGGTGCACCAAAAGTTCTAATTGACCAGTTATGAACATATGATACATTTCTGTGAGACTGTGACAACTGACAAGAAATGTTAGACAATGGCGACTCTATCTAATTCAATGATAGTTTCGATTTAATATTCTCATTCAATAATGTTATATTTTATCAAAATAAATATAAAAATTAAAGCATGTTATATATAGAAGTGGAAATGCTATGTTTTGAACCTTTATTTAGGGTATGTAGATTTTAAATTTCACACGGAATGAATTTTGACAGAATATACTATTGAGAAATAATATTTGGTATTACGCTAAATTGTTTATTAAAAACAAACTACGTTGAGTGCAAAATGTATTTCATTGTCACTTGAGAATTTTTGCTTTTTCATTAAATAATAATAATTATTAATATATTATGGAATTGGAAATTTTTTTAAAAAATAATCACCCTATCGTAAAAGGAATCAGGTAGAGCTGATTCTATACACCGAAACAAAAAGCATATTTTTAATAAGATAATTTTGTACGGAACAAAATAAAAAATATATACCTAGTAGACAATTTCCCCAAAATCTCTCTATAAAAGTTCGACAATTTTTACAAATTTTCTATAAGTCTCTACAGTTGTCTACAATTTTTCACAATTTTCTATAAGTATTATTTCCACATTTATACCCAACAATTTTCCACAAAAATTCAAGGATATACTAAAAAAAAAAAAAGTTGGCGCACAGCGCTAGACACTACACTAGTAGCCCCAAGATATACAAACTTAAATTCCTGGACCACCGCCAACCTTCACTATCAATCATACCCCATGTGTACCTTACAAAACAATTTCACACTAGTATTAAGTAAAGCATCTGTGGGTTCCAGTTAGCTCAATTGGTAAAGTCTCTTGTCGTCGAACAAGGGACCTAGGTTCAAATCCCGCCTATACCAAGAATCAATTGATGTCTTAGTTTGATGGTAAGAGCAACCATCATGAGCGGACGCCATAGGTTTAAATTCTATCATAACTATAAAAAAAAGTAAAACATCTCATCCATTATTTCTAAAGTTTTGGATAATTGTTCTAAAGCATCTCATCCATGACCTCTCAACAAGTTTATAATGGGAGTTAGGATCACTCCCAATATTATTTTAAAAATGCAAAATAGTTTCCGTCCACTTTTTACTAATTCTTAAATTCATTGACAATGAATGCATTATATCTAGAAATGCATGGTAGAAAAAAAAAATTGTATTTTTATCAAGCGAATATTCAAGTCAAGAAATAAATAGACTGAATTACAAAGGTTGAAAGTCATATTCCTTATCTCATTATATGTTCAATATTCTTCTAATTAAAAACCAATTTGTATTGTTGCCAAGTAAAAAAACAAAAACTCATACAATCTTTTATCCTTTAGGTGGAGCCAAACAATATAGCAAGTGACGAGACCCAAATCTCAAATTTCCAAACTTTTAACTTTGGATTCTAAACAGTAAATAATCAAAATTTCATACCAAACACAAATATGAATTGGGTGGTCAATTTTTTATTTATTTTTTAATTAGATAAATGGGTTCTTTTGACCAACTTACAATTTGGGAGTAATAGTTTAAACTTTGAAGTGGCCAAATATAGATTCTTAGGTCTAAACTTTCAAAATTATATACAAAAATATTTTAATTGAAGAGGCAAAACGTGATTCTCGTTTGTTAAT
>BKZX01032007.1:8121-37151 GCA_014362285.1 Fagus crenata
CTCTCTCTCTCTCTCTCTCTCTCTCTCTCTCTCTCTCTCTCTCTCTCATATATTATAGATTGAAAAGTGAGCCAAAAAATAGAATCTCTGAAGCTCACATACCACATCAATGTTAATTAAATTGGTCCAAAAACTTTTGCCCAAATCCCACCCAAAACAATGAAGTATAAGCACAAAAACAAAAGCCTATTCTATTTATAACTAATTGACAAAAGCTTTTGGGTTAGGGCATGCAGATACCACTTCATCAATTACAAAATTTTGGCTTACAATGGTACGTAAGTAATTGACTAGATTTAGCTTATAACGGTATGTAAGTAATTAACTAACAAACTATGTAATATGAAATATCAATATCATAATTGAGTGGTCAATTAAACATTGATATTATAAAAATAAATAAAAAATTAAACATTGATATTATAATATTATATTTCTTTATGTTTCTTTGGTTATCAAGTAAAAATGTGATATCACAATGAACTTTATTATTCATAGAATTTAGATGAATAATCGAGAATGACATTCATGTCTATATTTGGTTGCTATTAATTATATTTTTTAAAATAAAATAAAAACCGATCGCGCTAGAAAGAAAAATTTAAATGTTATATTTTTTTTTACTTTCTCTATTTTATATTTTTTAGAATTTAACATTTCTTTATGCTTTTGATATTAGTAATGCTGGCCTTTTTAGGTCTAAAATGAAGGATACCTTTTCAGCAAATCCTAATTTATTGTTTTGCAATAATTTGTACTAAAAATGAATTTTTAAAATTTTTGGATAACATTTCTTAACATATATGTATACTATTCATAATTCATAAAATATTATGATCCAATTTTCAAGATCATCTCTTCGATCTGAAGTTAAGATTTTGATTTTAATAACCTGGAATTTAAGGAGAACGGAGATGCAGAAAAAGGGATAAATAATAAATTCACCTTAATTTTTTTTAAAGTATTAAAAAAAAAAAAAAAAAAAAGCCCATTTCAATTAGCTAGGTAATGACAAAAGAGTGATGTTAAACCGATACCACCGGTTTCACACCACTCTCTTACACGAAATCTTTTATTCTACTTTTTGTATTCCTCTTTACACTCTATCAATTATAACTCGCCACGTCTTTTTTTTTTTTTTTAGACCTAGCAAACGGGTTGAGTAAATCGGGTTCAGGTTCGACCCATACAGGTTCGAGTCAAATGGGTTCGGGTAAAAAAACAGATCGTCCTAAATGGGTTTCACAACCTATGGCCCATACCCGGTCTTTTAAGGGTCAGGTCAAAACTGGGTTGACCCGTATTTTTACACATGAAAATATATATATATATATAAATATATATATATATATATATATATAAAATGAAAATAAACTTGATCGTATAGTCCAAAATTATCATTTATTTTTCTTTATCTTCCTTTCAATATAAATAAGAGAACACATAAACAAAAACACTCACAAATAAAAAAATATGGGAAAAAAATTACTAAATGTTATAAACCATATCAAATTATCAACCTCCTTAGATGTACTTAGTCGCATGAAAATTATGAAATTAAATTAAATTACCAATCAAGATGACTATATATATAAAGTTTCAAGAATAAAACATCATATGTTAAGTAAAGAAAAATAAGTAAATAAATTAATATGAATTGGATCTCAATCTACTTGAAGTTGGTGGTAGTTCTAGCAGTGAAAATAAATATTTATACTTGAAAGTTGCAACTCAAGTTGGTGAGTCATTTTATTAACATTTTCATTTACAATACAAAGTTTTAATATAACTTTAGTATACAATGTAAACGGGTCAATAAATATTTAAAAGTTAATAAATATGACTATTCTATTAATGGATTAGATATTATCTTCAAATCCATTTAATTAACTTTGAGTGCAAATCAAAGTTTCTACACTGTTTTGCAAAAGACAAGGTTGATAATAAGAATTTTATCTCCAATGCAAAAAGTTGATTCTGAAGTAAATGCAATTATAGTAATATTCAAAAGAGCGTGTGCCATTAAATAAAACAAAGAAAATAGATTGTAATTCTCTTTCTACCAAGAGAGAATATCCAATTTTGTGTGTTGGTTTTGGTTAAGTCTAGGCTATTTCAAATACAAATTTAATTTAAGAATTGTTTTTTTAATTGGCATTATGTGAACTTTTAAAGCAAAAAAAAAAAAGAAGAAAAAAATCCTTTGAAAACCGGGTGGACTAGTGTGACCCGCGGGTTGACCCAACCCGACCCATTATTTTGCGGGTCGAGTACGGGTTGACACCATCTTTGTTCCCGAGTCAAAAGAACCCATACTCATACCTATATTTTTCCTTCGGGTTTGGGTTGGAAAATGAGTCCGGGTTAAATTTTGCGAAATTCCTTATAAAATAACCAAGATTTAAAATGAGAAAAAAAATCGAACACAGTCTGACACGTGGTATATTGCAGTTGGTGGAGTATAAAAATAGAATACAAAAAGTAGGATAGATGATTTATATTTCTCTTACACCATCACTAAAGTTAAGTTGTGTGGACCAATATTTTTAAGTTGTGAGACGAGGCCTTTTCAACAGACCAATGTGGCACTTCCACGTAATGACATATATGGTTTGAAGAAACTATATCTAATGACAAAAAAGGGATGAAAGATTACAAAAGATCGTGTAATTGACTGCATTTGCAAAAGTGATGAAAACTTCTAAAAGATTAAATTGTATTTTAACCAATTTAATATTTGCATAAACTCATGATGTGATGATAGAAGATAATGATTTTTTTTTTTTTTTTTTTCATTATATGTGTCATAAAAGTATTATTTTATTAAATTAGTACTAGTTTACTTAATTAAAACAAATAATAAATTATCATTGATTAATTGAATCCTATTATCTTTTACGTTTTATCACTCATATTTCTGAGAGCCATCCATAGCAGTACTTTTTTTTTTTTCTTTTTTTTTCTTTTTTTTCAGTGATTGAGTAGCTATCACCCTCCAATGCACGAATACGAGGCCTTGGTTCAGGTTTCCATGCAACGTCATAAAAATGGCTTGACCACATTAATCGGATGATTCGGATATATAGGCTTACCTATGGGCTATGGCCTACGGCCAACCCTAGATACAATATGAAAGAAATTAATTAAGAAATCCATATGCTAGCTTCTATTATTATAAATATTATTATTATTCTTTTTAAGAAAAAGATAATTTCTATTATTTTTCCTTTCCTTACTCATTGAAAATCGAGAGAAAATCTTATTGCGCCAAACCTGCATGCTGAAAAGATAAGGAAGTCATGAATGTAATGGAGACTTTTTCTCTATATTCAAAATGTAATATACATGGAAATATTTATAATAGGCTGCGTAAATGCACTAACTATAGGAAAATTCAATTTGAATTACAATGTCAATGAGTTATGTATGTTACTGAGGAAAACAGTCTCGTTAACAGGAGTGACGGTTGATTCGAGTTGGTGATGAGTTGTGTGTTGTATAGATGGAAGGGAATTGGCTTGATTGTTTCCTTAACACTTGCAGTCCCTAATTATTCACATCAATTTATTATTCTACTCCTTTTGTTTTTCAATTCCCTTTAGAGTCTTGTTCTTCCTATTTAGACCTTAATATCGAATTTTTGTTTTGTAGATTTCTAATCAAAGACTTGGTTTTGAGCCTACTAATTCTTAGTTGGTAAGTTTAGTATATATAATCTACAAAATTGATTATACATACATATAGTTAATGCATTATTAGATTTTTATAAACGGTATGTTACTTGGTGAAAATTACCCAATTAGGTAATTTCAATACAAAATCAAGGTTAATTGAGCATAAAAAATAAATGTGATCCTCTCTCTTTATCCTTTGTTGGATACGTACAATATTACTTATTTCATAATCTAAATTTGGATACGTGCAAAAATCCAAATTCATAATCCAACCTTCAGTTTTGGTCATTGCATTACTTCTTTCCATTAGTGGTACTACTGCTACCACACTATTTATACCTCTCTATTCCCTTCCATTTCCCACACCACCACTTACTATTCCCTTCCATATCCCAAACCACTACTTACTACAATTACTTTTAATTCCTTCCTCCATATATTTCTCTCATTACCACTACTATAATCGTCGTGTATTAGTTTTTAAAGATGCAGGGTGGAGTACTGCACACTTTCTTTCTTATCTTCATGATTGCTTCACCTAGTTTATGTGCAGGACAAGCGGATAGATCACAAAAAAACTTTAACGTAATTTCTTATGGTGCTGTTGGTAATGGAAAAACTGATGATACGGAAGTAAGAATTTTTTAATTTCATTTCATTCTTGTTTAATCAAATATATATGTATCTTTTTTTTTTTTTTTTTTGGTCTTTTCCCTTGTCTATTTTTTTTTTTTTTTTAATAATTTCTCCTTTTGTATTTCTACCTCTGGCCTCTTGAATTAGCCTATGAGCTTATGGCTAACTAGTATTTCTTTTGTGGACTTTCATCTCAATAATTAAAAAATATAAAAATTAGGTCCACTAAATATTTGATCCAGTGATGCACTTCTCATTCCCTATTCAATTGGGTGTGTGTTCAATCCTCCTTTCTCTTCAAATATACTTTGTGTATGATTAGAGTAAGATTTTTATCTTTCATATATATATATATAGAGAGAGAGAGAGAGTAATATGAATTCCAAACATTCATGAAAATGTGAATGAATGAGAATCTTATTCTTTGGTCTATTATTTAACTTTTGGAAAATTTAAGGCAAAGAATTCTCAATTAAATATGGTTACAGATTTGGTTTATTAGTACTAGAGATAAATTTCTTCCAATAAAACTGACAAATTTCTAAGTTAATTTGTTGCAACTGATAGGCTTTTCAAAAAGCTTGGGAGGATTTGTGTAAAGCGACTCAAGAAAGCCCAATCTTAAGTGTACCAAAGGGAAAGATATTCTTGTTGCAATCCGTGCAGTTTAGCGGCCCTTGCAAGTCCAACAAAGTTCTTGTTCAGGTACGTAGTAGTATCACTTGGGCATGAATTTATGACAACCCTCTATCAGCCTTATATGATCTATATAATATATTAATTAGTTCAATCATATTTATGAGAAAAATATATTTTTAGCATTTACCAAAAAAACTTTATCATTAATTAATATATGTCCACAAAAATGCATTTATTTAATTAGTATTCAATTTATTTTTGGTTAAACTATTATTTTTATCCCTAAATTTTGCATGAAATTTGTTTTTCGTCTCTGAACTTTGAAAAAATTCATTTTTATACATGAATTCCGTCTATGGACTTTTTTATAAAATGACGAAATTCATGTGTAAAAATAAACTTTTTCAAAGTTCAGGGACGAAAAACGAAACTTTTGTATAATTTAGAGACGAAAACAATATTTTGGCCTTTATTTTTTTAGCCATGAACTCAAATAAATTCTTTGTGGTTTATTAAAAAGAAGAAGAATGAAAATCCGATCTATGACTATGAAAGTTATTGTTCTTATTATTTTTCAGATTGCGGGGAGTATTGTTGCTCCAACAAACATTAACGCATGGAGTGAGAAGGAGGCGTGGATTAAGTTTGCAGATATAGATGGCCTTACCATAAATGGGGGAGGACAAATTGATGGCCAAGGAAGTGTTTGGTGGAATGCTTGCACTGACAAGGTCCAAATAGCGTGTCATCTATGTAGATTTTAATCATGTTATATATCCTTTAATCTTTAAGATATGCTCATCAATCTAACATAGGGTATCAATTATTGCTTTTGCAGAAGCATTGTGACGATCGACCCACTGTAAGATACTCTTTACCTTGGAAGGAATGCAGTTCTAGATTATAGAAATATGACAACAATACACCTAAGAAAATATTGTGTTATAGTAAACGTAAATAAGAAATAGTGAGTTACCCTAAATGATATTTTTTGTACTCAATAAATATGTAGCATAGAATTAAAGAGTTAAAGCAATAATTGCGTATATTTATGGCTAAGGTGGTTATTATAGTAAATGTTATATCAATTGGGGAGGAGGGATTTAAATCTGGGTTCTCCAAAAAAAATGAGACTAAACAACAAATACACATATTAAGTTCTAAGGTTTTTCTATCGATTTCATTCAAAAAAAAAAAAGTTCTATGGTTTTTTTCCTTCCTAATTATATAAAGCTAAAATTTATGTCTTTCTATAGCAATTAACATGATTGGAATTTTAAAAGTAATGTCTCAATCTGCATGGCAATATTTATTATAATTAGTGGATTATTCTTTGAAAATAAAATGAAGTCAGCTGACCCTAGATCAAAATTGCAATCCGTTTGATGACATTGCAGGCTCTTCACTTTCAAAATTGCAATGGTCTTCAACTAAGCAAATTGAGTCATCTCAATAGTCCAAAAAATCACATAAGTATAAGTGGTTGTAACAATGTTTACATCTCTGATCTTCGAATATTTGCACCTGAAGACAGCCCAAATACTGATGGTATTGACATCGCTCACTCAAGCAATGTCCGAGTCCTGAATACTGTGATGGAAACCGGTAAATTAAATTTCTATTATTGAATTTTTCCATTCCATTCCATTCCTTTTCCCTCTCCCAAACGGAGTGTAAATTAAGTCGATCATGAGGGTGGTACAGAATTTAACTAATTGTCAATTGCTTATGTTCCATTAGGTGATGACTGTATTGCAATCAATGATGGGTCATCGTATATTAACATTTCGGGTATTGCATGTGGACCAGGCCATGGTATAAGGTGTGTTAAACTTCTATTTTATTTTATTTGTTTGTTTGAGTGTAAATATTGTTACACACCATAATGTAAATATATACATTCATAAATTGTTAATATTAATATCTAAAAATTGTGAATAATAACCTTCATAATTCTCTACCTTATATATATATATAGAGAGAGAGTTTTGAATGATGTGTACGGACGGATTTTACGTATCAATGTCCTTTCTTTTATACTTATAAAGAAGAGACTAAAATCAATTAACCAAAAGAATATTCAACCTCATCAGAATCCAATTGTATTTCGCTGGAATTTTGAAACTTTTGATCAAATACTTTTCTTTCTCTGTATGTCATTGTATGTAGCATTGGAAGCCTTGGAAAAGATGGAGCTTATAACACAGTAGAAGAAATACACGTCAGCAACTGCAATTTTACCGGAACCCAAAATGCAGCAAGAATCAAGACATGGCAGGTAAAAAAGGGAAGTGAAAACATTAATACATCATTCATAATTATTCATGTGATTAATGAAGGTTTTTTTTGTTTTTGTTGTGTTTTCTTACTTTCCTAGGGTGGATCAGGGTATGCCAGGAAAATCACTTTTGAGAATATAAATATTATAGATTCCCAAAACCCTATCATTATTGACCAAGACTACAACCCCAATTCTGTGAATTCTGGTAGCCAGGTAAAAAGAAAAGTTCATCAATTAATTATACTTTGTTTTTTTTTTTTTTTTTAACATATAATTATACTTTGTTTAAATCAATATAATGGTTATTAACTTTTTTGAATGATTCTATTGAATGCAGTCGGCAGTGAAGGTGAGCGACGTGACATTCCGTAACGTGCGTGGAACTTCCGCTGATGAGTTAGCAATTGATTTGGTTTGTAGTGACAACACTGGTTGCACCAACATTTCGTTGCAACAGATTAACATAACCTCTGCTATTCCTGGAAAGCAAACTTATTCTCGCTGCAACAATGCCCACGGGATAACCAAGTCAACCAATCCTATTGTCCCATGCCTATCTCAGTGATTTTACTGTTTTGTCTGTAGTGGCTATTAATCTATAACTGAATTAGTCCACAGGTCTATACCCTAGATGTTTACTTACATGCCTTGAAAATTAGAAAGGCACCCGAAATTGTTTTATAATGAATAAAACTTCCTCATCAGAAAAAACAAACAATGAATAAAACTTCACTCTTTCTTTGCACATGACTTCTCAAGAATTTAGTTTAAATGTGAGAATGTGTAATCGAAAAAGGTTTTATAAGTCATCTCATCCATTAATAGCTCTTCAAGAACCTACTTCCTTTATTTTAACATGCCAATGGGAGTCACTTGCTTCAAAAAATTAAAGGAACGTTCCTCTATAATAATCTTATCACCCCAAGTTGTTTGGACGCTCTTTGAAAGCAAATGAGTTACAGTTGCTCCCAACATTAGCATTTTGTTATGGTTTGTTAGCAATTCCTAGCACCAACACATATTAACTTTGGAATTAATGGGTCAAGAGCTGCACTAAAAAACAACGAGGTTTTGATCTTCTTAAAGATGGTGAGTTAATGCTCTTTTGCCCACATCTTTTACACCCTAAATTTTGCTTGAGTGGAACTAATTTCATTCAAAATTAGACATTCGTGGATTTAAAACAGACACAAATTGGTCTTGAAAATAGCAAGACATTATAGTTTCACTTACTCAACAAATTTGTGTCCCTTTTTATTGGTATACATTTTTACTCAATAGTTTTTGCTAATGATCTATTTGGAATCAATCATTTCTTGTTTAGTTAATCCGATGCTTAGTTGTTTGAGGTCAAAACAAGAAATTTCAACTCGTATCAGAGCATTTAGAACACAAAAGGGAAAAATAAATAAATTTTTTGTGTTATCTACGCTTTGTAAAGGGATTAGTTTCATGAATGTGATCTTTAACCCCTATGATAAATCCTATTTCCATAGTGTCTCCCCTTACTTTGATGGAGATAACTTTGCCTACTAGAAAATTGTCCATAATTTAAGGAAGGATATCACTATCGTGGTAAAATTCCAATTCAATTGAATCCTCTGTAACATACAAGTTCATTGGATAAGCATGAACTACTTAATGATGCTTAGGAAAAAAGTGATGAACTAGACCTATAGTACTCTCAAATGAAGTTCAATTTCTTTGATGGACACTCTGCTTCTCTTCATTCTTCACCTACAAAGTCGAGGATTCGTACTATATGTGGGTGAAGAAAGATTCTCTAAAATGAGTATTCATTTATTGTCCATTTGATACTAGATTTTTTGAAGTGTAAGGATAAGTAATCTCAGCATCAGAAGGAATCCACCTAATGAATACAAAGAAAATTATAAAAACATTTACCATTCTCAAGAATCCACTTAAGAGATACTGATCACGAAACTCACCAACTATATCGAAATCCATCGAATGGTAATAGTTAAACAAGAGGACTTCTTCTCAAAATCCAATATTATCGAAATCCACCGCTAAAAATAACACTCAATATTTTCGTATCTTCACACATAAATGAGGTAAGACTTATATACGAACGTGCTAAAATATTTAAAAAATGAGTAATAAGTAATAACTTACATTTTCAAAGCTAAAACATTTAATAAAAATAAAAAATTTGACGAATTATTTGCGAATTAAAAAAAAAAAAAAAAAACCACTTTGGAAAGAAAATAGACATTCAAATTTTTCCTTTTCTTTTACTGAAATTTCTACGTGGTTTGATCTTGAAGTGGATTTTTTTCCTTTAAATTGATTCTTTATTGGTTTGATCTTGAAGTGGATTTTTTTTCCTTTAAATTGATTCTTTGTTGGTTTTCTACTTCATAACGACGAAGACATTGGAAGATATAATATAATATAATTGTTTGTGCTATTTTGTTTGGATCTTTTACTCAAAACAGTTATTACGAATTTCTATGCATAGAATGCATTATCAAAAAAAGTTGAGATGTTTGGTTGGGATTTTGGTAAGAATAGCAAAAAAAGCCCAAACCCATTAGCCCCACCTAAACCCACCCACTAATTATCCAACCAAACCCACCTATTTAATAAATGGGGTGTTGGCCCAATTAGACCTAATTAAGTTGAATTTAATTGGGTTTTAAATGGGTTGCTTATTGGTTATCTAATAAATTTACCCAAGCTCACTTATTTAATCATTTGAGGGTATTTTTGTCATTTTAATAGGGTTACCTTTGTCATTTTAGAAATTTTAGGATATTTTAACTATATACTTACATAAAATTATTGAGTAAATGGGTGGGTTGGGTTTTACCTTAGATAATTGGGTTGTGTTGAATATGGGTAATACATACTTTGCTAAATGGGTTGAAATGGATAATTGCTTTTTAAAGACCTAACCCTTTTATTACCAGCCCAAACCCACTCATTTGACACTCCTAGATTTTGGCAAATGTAAAATGCATTCTGCCTAAAATGCATCTTGTAAATTTTCATTTCTAGAACAGAAGTCAGAATTCAAAAAAAAAATTGATTATGATTTTAGCTTCTGATTTTCATTTTTGCTAAAATAAGTGAGACTCACTGACAGAACATTAGTTGCTCCAACATCCATTATTTTAGCTCCCTTTCCCGTTGTTCTCTATATATCTCTCTTTTTTCTTTTTCTTTTTGGCTAGATTTTGTGTTCCTCCTCCATTCTTTCCGAGAAAAAAAATTTACAACAAAAGACATTCTCAATAAAACTAAAAATCTTCACCTGTAACATCCAACATAAAAAATCACAGATAAAAAATCTGTGAAAAATAACAACAAGATGTACTCCCATAGGCTACAAGGCATGAAACCCAAATGAAGGGAGGATTCATTGGAAACCATTTTGGTTTTGGCCTTCTCAGATGTGAGAACCACACCGTTAAGACGAACCATTTTGATGTGCGATTACAGTCCTCCATTCATTGGAAACCATTTTGTTAATCACGCTTCACATGGATTTATAGCGCAAGTGCATCTCATTAAAAACTTGAGGAGAAAAAAAAAGAAGAGAAAAAGAAGATAGTGGGAATTGAAAGGAGAAGAAGAAGAAAAAAGAGAGTGAGAGAAACAGAGAAAGAGAAGAGTGGAAAAAAGGAGAGGAAGAAAAGTAAGAGAGAGAGAGAGAGAGAGAGAGAGAGAGAGAGAAAAAAAAAAAAAGAAAAAAAGAAATGTGAGAGGGGGTACATGTGTGGTGGGGGGAAGAAGGCAATAAAAGGAGAGAGAAAGAAATGGGTATATACGTGTATGGTGGGGAAAAATGGTGAGGGAAAAAAAAATTATTTGTTTGTTGGGTGCAAAGTGTAGACTAGAGGAAGTCTATGTTATTTTTTTATCAAAATGATTTGTGTATATTTTCATTGTATACACAATGCACACTTGTCTACATTTTTCAAATTTTATAAAAGTGTGCATTAAGTGTACAATGGGATGTGCATAAATCATGACATTTTTTTTTAGTAAACATTAATTTAAATCACAATGTAATACTTTATTTTTTGGATTTTTTTTTTTTTCGTATTAATGTTGAGAATGAGAATTTTTTTTATTGTTGTTGAGGATTTTATTTTATTTTGTTAATTTTGCATTGGTAGTAAATATATTTTTAGCCTTGTATTGTGATTTCTTAAAAAATAAAAAATAAATACATTGACAGTAAATATATTTTTAGCTTTGCATTGAGATTTCTAACGAGAATACATTCTAGCCTAAGAGAATTTAGAAATTAGAACACCTTGCTACTAGGCTCAAAATAGATTTTTTCATCTCTCTCTATCCTTTGTCGAATATGTACAATATATATTGAGCTTAACTACTAGAAGTTTCATTGTGGCAAAAGATGTAAAACGCCTAGAGTAATGCTAGAGATACAACTAATTTTACAACTAAACCTTTACAAATTGACATGGCATCTTAAGTGGAGGGTGCACATCAGCCCTTAAAACAACATATTTACAGGTCAGATAAGGTAATTAAAATAAAAAACACAATATAAAAAACCCTAGCCTCCTCTCTCACGTTGCCTCCAAGCCCCCTCCTCCAAGCCGCCACCCGTTCCTCCAAGCCGCCGCCCCTTCCTCCACGTCGCTGCCTTCTCCACGCTGCTGCCTACATCGCTACCTCCACGCGATCATCCTCTCCGAGATCACTCCTTCATCTGCTTCTTCGGGATTGACTTCGTCCACTCCTTCATCTCCACGCTGCTGCCACTATACCTCCGTCTCCACACCGTCCCTCCACACCTCTTGGGTTGTCCATCTCCAACGAAATCACCTGCCCGGCTGCCCCTGAACCTAGATCTATCATCTAAAAACATTGCAAAGTTTTTCTTTTTTATTTTTAATCGGTGCTTTTGGTATTTCGATTTTCTAATGAAAAGAAAAAGCCTGGGTGTGGGTGTTTTGGTGTTCACGATCAATTTAGATTTTTGCCGGCGTTTTCACAGTGGTGGGTGATTCTGGCGAGTGGTGGAGACTGCGGAGGTTTAGAAAGAAAAGAAAAAGTTTCATCTGAAATTTTTATATTATTTATTACATAATAATGAGGTATAAGTTTAAGTATTAAATTAATGATGTGGCATCCTCCACTTAAGATGTCACGTCAGTTTGTAAAGATTTGGTTGTAAAATCAGTTGTATCTCTAACATTACTCAAACGCCTAATAGAAAAAAGGTAGAAAATTAATTAATTATGATGAAAAAGTAAAGGCACATATTCCTTTTATAGATTGATTCTAAACTAAAGTAGTCCAATTTACTTAAATGTAAATTATTATTTTTTAATAAAAATGGAAAATAAAGTCACGTAATTAAGGGTGGCAAGATTTTGAAATGATATAGCTAGAAGGCAAAATATATTAGCTTAAAAACAGTAGACAAAAATAGAAGCCCAAGACCCACACATATGACATATCTCCTCACCCAATAAAATATTTGAAATAATATAGTGTGAGAAATAATTGTCCCATTTAATTCGGCATCACCATTTGTATTTAATTACTATGACTAAAAACAATAACAATTATTAGTTTTTATTCGCCCATTCTTATCTCCCCTCATTCTTATCACCACTACGCTCGTATCTCTCATGCTTGTTTTCCAACCACCACCACTACGCCTCATATCTTCTTTTTGTTTTCCAAGCAAGCAACACCACTCGCTGAACATAAGTACATGACAAAAGAAAAAGAAAACAACCATGAAAAGAGAGCTTCATCCTCATCAAAACCATAATCTCCAACTCGTCCGTGGTAAAGCCAAGATGTGTTGGGAAGAGGAGTCCAACAACAACACAGCTCTTTTGACATTTTTTCCGAACCGTTTCAAAACCGGTCTTTTTCATGAATTTTTTAGATTTTTCGGTTTTTATGAAGAATCGGACCAAACTAAAATCCGGTTCGCAATTGAACCGGTCAAACCGGACGGTCCGATCCGATTTTTAAAACCATGATCAAATTGTAGGGGTACCGGTTGGGAAGTATTCGCCGAACCAGTAAATATATATTCATTGAACCAATCATAATATTATAGTAGAATTCTGAATGATTTATTTCCTTACATAGAAAGAAGCAAAAATCTCATTCATAATATTATAGAATATTATAGAAGAATTCTAAATGATTTATTTCCGTACAAAGAAATAAGCAAAAATCTCATTCATAATATTATAGAAAATTATTATATATAATGGCCATTGCATTACTTATTTCCATTAGTGCTACCATACTATTTATACGTCTCTAATTCCCTTCCTTTTCCCAAACCACCACTTAATACAATTACTTTTAATACCTGCCTACTATAATCATCGTGTATTAGTTTTTAAAGATGATAGGCATAGTCTTCACTATCTTTCTTATCTTCCTGATTGCTTCACCTAGTTTATGTGCAGGTGAGGACAAAACTTTTAACGTTGTTGCTTATGGTGCTGTAGGTGATGGCAAAACTGAAGATACAAAAGTATGAATTTCATTTCATTCCTCTTTAATCAAATGTATCCTTTACCAAATTACACATTTAACTTTGTTTTTTCTTCTTTTCTTTATGCATGATTCTATTCATTTATACTTAAAGAAAAGGACATTTTGGATAAGACTAAGAATTCTCAACCAAATACGCTTACAATTTTTCTTTATTAGTACCATATATTATTTTCTTCAAATAAAAATTACATAGTACTAATAGGCATGCAATAATAGGTTTAAATATACCCACCTTACACCACTTTTTTACATAATTTCAATAACTATGGATATCAATGTATAAAATTAATGCACATGTTAACAATTTGTGGATATTGATGTTCACATTTAAGTGTCGTGTAGTGTAGGCGGTGTGAATTAATATTTGACTTTTTTTCTTTTTTTTTTTTCCTTCTTCTCTTATAACATGCATGATTATATTAGTTAATACTTAAAGAAATGGACATTTTGGATAAGACTAAGAATTCTCAATCAAATACCTTTAGAAATTTTATTTTTTAATAGTAGAGATAAATTAATTTGTGGCAACTGGATCATAGGCTTTTGTAAAAGCTTGGGAGGATATGTGTAATGCAACTGAAGGCATCCCACACATGAGTATACCAAAGGGAAAGATATTCTTGTTGCAACCTGTGCAGTTCAGCGGCCCTTGTAAGTCCAACAAAGTTCTTGTAGAGGTACGTAGTATCACTTGTGCATGAGATTATGACAACTCTCTAACGGCCTTATATTGTCTATATATTACATTAATTAGTTCAATCATTTGTGAGCAAAATCCATTTTTAGCATTTACCAAAAACTCTTTATATTAATCTATATCCACAAAAATGCATTAATTTATTTAACTAGTATTCATTTTAATTCTTAACGATGAGATCAAATGAATTCATTGTGGTTTATTAGGACCCAAAAAAAAAAAAAAAAAAAGAGAGGAAAAGCTAGCCAATCTATGAAAGTTGAGTAATCTAAAATTTTAAAATAGATCAAATGAGAACTTACAAAGCGCTGCCTTTTCCACTTAGTAAGTTATTTTCCCCTCCTTATTTTTTGTTGCCCGAATAACCATGGTAGATATTGTTCTTACTGTTTTTCAGGTTGGGGGGATAATTGTTGCTCCAACAAATATTCAAGCATGGAGTAACAAGGAGAAGTGGATTAGTTTTGCAAATATATCTAGTCTTACAATAAATGGGGGTGGACAAATTGACGGCCAGGGAAGTGTTTGGTGGAATGCTTGTACTGACAAGGTCCAAATTACAGGATGTCATCTATGTAGATTTTTATCATTTATCCTTTATCCTTTAATCTTTAAAATGCTCATCAATCTCACATAGGGTATCAAACATTTTTTTTTTTTTTTGCAGAAACATTGTGACAATCAACGTCCCAGGGTAAGATATTCTTTACCATTGGAAGCAATGTAGTTCTAGATTATGGAAACTTAGACAAAATTCAATCTAAGAAAATATCGTGTAAATGTAAATATAGAATTGTGAGTGAGCAACTGGTACTTCTTGGTGTTTTGAACAGATTGATCAATGGTTCAAATCCTTTTACTTCTAACTATTAAATTATCAAAATAAAAAATAAAAAATTTGGGGTAGGAGGGGATTTAGTTCTGCTAAAAATCTAAACAAGGTAATATCACTGAATTATAATGCTCTTGCCAAAACAATAAACATATTAAATTCTAAGTTTTGTTTTTTCTTGGAAATTAATTATAAAGCAAAAATTTATGTCTTTCTATACAAGCCTTTAACATGATTGGTATTTTAAAAGAAAAGTCTAAATTTGCATGGCTGTATTAAAATTAGTGGGTTATTCTTTGGTAAAAAATTAATTAAAAAATAAAATAAAATGAGCTGACCCTAGATCAAAGTTAATAACCTTTTGATGATGTTGCAGGCTCTTCACTTTTACAACTGCAATGGTCTTCAGCTAAGCACATTGAGGCATCTTAATAGTCCACTAAATCACATAAGCATAACTGATTCTAAGGGGGTTTACATCTCTGATCTTCATATATATGCACCTGATGAAAGCCCAAACACTGATGGTATTCACATTGTTCGCTCAAGCAATGTCCAAGTCCTGAATACTGTGATGGAAACGGGTAAATTGAATTTCTAGTATTGAAATTTTCGTTAAATTAAGTTGATCATGAGGGTGGTACAAAAGTTAATTAATAGTTGGTTTGCATTTGCTTCTGTTCCATTAGGTGATGATTGTATTGCTATCAATAATGGGTCATCGTATATTAACATTTCGGGTATTGCATGTGGTCCAGGCCATGGGATAAGGTGTGGTTGATTTTTATTTATTTTAGGGTAAATATTGTTGCACATTATGGCTTTTAATGTCCATAAATTGTGAACATTAAGGTTTTATGCTTATAAAGAAGAGACTCGCAAAATAGAATATTCATTCAACCTCAAATTCCAATTGTATTTCGCTGGCATGTTTGAATTTTTTTTATCCAAAACTTATTTCTCTTTCTCTCTATGTCATGGTATGTAGCATTGGAAGCCTTGGAAAAGATGGAGCTTATAACACAGTAGAAGAAGTAAACGTGAGTAATTGCACTTTTACCGGAACCCAAAATGGAGCAAGAATCAAGACATGGCAGGTAAAAAAGGGAAGTGAAAACATTAATACATCATTTATAACTAATTTTTCATGCGATTAAAGAAGATTTTTTGTGTTTGTTGTTTTTTTACTTTTTCTAGGGTGGATCAGGGTATGCTAGGAAGATCACTTTTGAGCGAATCAGACTTATAAATTCCCAAAACCCTATCATTATTGACCAAAACTACAGCCCTAATTCTTTGAATGTTGGTAACCAGGTAAAAAGAAAATAGATCCTATAATTATCCAAATTGAACAATTAGTTATTCTTTGTTGGCAAAAGTGAACTGACATTAACTGATTTTTTTTGAGGAAAATCAGGATTCAAATCCCCCTTTTCTTAACTATTGAATTATAAAAAATAAAAATAAAAAAGATTATTCTTTGTTTAAATCAATATAACGGTTATTTGAATGATTATATTGAGTGCAGTCGGCAGTGAAAGTGAGCGACGTGACATTCCGTGACGTGCGTGGAACTTCTGCCGATGAGTTAGCAATTGATCTGGTTTGCAGTGACAGCATTGGTTGCACCAACATTGTGTTTGATCAGATTGACATAAGGTCGACTATTCCCGAAAAGCAGACTTACTCTCGTTGCAACAATGCCCATGGGACAACCAAGTCAACCAATCCTATTGTTCCTTGCCTATCTCAGTGATTTTGCGGTTTTGTCCGCAGTGGTTGTTGTCTATAACAGAATTAGTTCAAAGGTCCAAAGCTTATATGTTAACTTTCATGCCTTCAAAATAAGAAAAGGAGCCAGAACTTGTTTTATATAGAATAAAACTTCACTCTTTCTACCTACATGACTTCTCAAGAAGTTAGGTTATATGTGAGAACGTGTTACGGAAAAAAGATTTTATCAGTTGTCTCATCAATTAGCTTCTCAAGAAACCTACTTCCTTCATTCTAACATGTCAATGGCAATCACTTGCTTCAAACAACTAAAGGAATCCTCTATAAACTATAAAAATCTTATCACCAAGTTCTTTGGATGCTGTTTGTAAGCAAATGCATGACAATTACTCCAAGCATTAGCATTTTGTTAGGGGTATTAACATTTTGTTAGGGTTTATAGATTTTTCAGCAAATCGTAACACCAATAAATATTAAATTTGGGTTGTATCAATAGAATTGTGTTAAGATTGAATTTGGGTCAGAAGTTGTTAAAAGGTAACAATGTTTTGATCTGTTTAAAGATGATGAGTTTGACGCTCTTTTGCTCATATATATCTTATTTCATTGGACATTAGACATCCATGAATTCAAAATTGACACAAATTTGACCCAATTTGGATTTGAAAAACGCAAGATATGACAGTTTGAAGTTTGCATAACTGTGTTGTCCGCGAGAGATCATTTGCCCTCGCTACAAACTAGTTTAAGTGAAATTACAATAAAAAGTAAGCTGACTTTGAAGGCCTTACAACTTTACCTAATGTTTTCCTTAAAAAAAAAAAAAAAAACCATCACTTGTTGCACAAAGTAAGAAGAAACTAGCTGCATTATCAGAATAATATTGGGAGCAAACCCTCTTAAACCTAAACAATTCTAATTTTATCTCCCTAAAAATGTTTATTTCTGTGAGATATTCTTTAAAGTATCCTTTGAACTATATATAGAGTTAGTCCTCAACAGTGGGTCGTTGTTGACTAGAGTTTCGATGTTGTTGCAGATGAAATTCGTTCGTTTGTGAATGAATTTTATGTAAAAAATTCTAGAGTTCTGGGGCCACGGTGATGGAAAGGCAATCAGGGGCTTTGTTGAGGTTAGAAAGTCTAGTTGTGCAAAGATTTTGTAGGTAGATTGTTGTAATTATTTCTTTTAATAAAGTTTTTACAAGAATGGATTCCCAGAGTGATTTTTTCCTTTAAAAAGTTCTTCATTAGTTTTTCATTTCATTAACAAATTTGTGTGCCATTTTACTGCATTACATCTTTATTGCCTATCGATTTGGTGAATTATAATCGTGGTTGAAATAACTGTTTGTGCTAATCTATTTGGAATAAAACATTTCTTGTTTAGTTAATCTGATGCTTTGTTTTTTGGACTCAAAATAAGAAATTTCAACTGGTATGAGAGCATTTAGAACAAATCAGCTATGAGTTAGCAATTGATCTGAATAGTTGTGACAGCATTGGTTGCACTAACATTGTGTTGGATCAGATTCACACATGGTCGGCTATTCCCAGAAAGCAGACTTACTCTCGCTGCAACAATGCCCATGGGACAACCAAGTCAACCTTTCCTATTGTTCCATGCCTCACTCAGTGATTTTGTGGTTTTGACTCTGGTGGTTGCTTCCAATAACATAATTTAGTTCAATGGTCTAAACCTTATATGTCTACTTTCATGCCTTAAACATAAGAAAATGAACATAAAATTGTTTTATAATGAATGAAAACTTCACTCTTTCTTCGTACATGACTTCTCAAGAATTTAGTATATGAGAATGTGTAATTGAAAAAGTTTTTATCAATCATCTCATCAAGTAATAGCTAGCTCTGCAACAACCTACTTCCTTTATTTTAACATGTCAATGGCAGTCGCTTCAAACAACTAAAGGAACATTCAGCTACAATAATCTTATCACTAATTTGTTTAATTGGATGCTCTTTCCAAGCAAATGAGTTACAGTTGCTCCCAGCATTAGCATTTTGTTAGGGTTTATTAGCAAATCCTAGCACCAAAACATATTAAATTTGGATTGTATCAATAGAATTATGTTGAGGTTGAATCTGGGTCAGAAGCTGCTAAAAAACAATGAAGTTTGATCTGCTTAAAGATGATGAGTTAATGCTCTTTTCCCTATATCTTTTACACCCAAAAAAGCTTTTGAGTGAAAGTAATTTTATTCAAAACTTTCCGGAGACCTAAAACAGATACAAATTTGACCCAATTTGGTCTTGAACATAACAAGATGACTATTTGATGTTGCATAATTGTGTTTTCCTAGAGAGTTCGCTTGCCCCCTCGCTTCACACTTGCTAGAGTGCATATAATTGCATCAAATAGTAAATTGACTTTGACAACCTTACAAGTAAACCTAATGCTTTTCCTATACCAAAACCAACACTTTGTTGCACAAATTGAGAAGTGATTGGTTGTTTTATCAAAATTATGCTTAGAGCAAACATTCTTGAAACCTAAACAAATCTAATTTCATCTCCCTTAATTGTTTCTCCATGTGAGATATTCCTTAGAGTTTCTCATTGAGCCTAAACTGTTGTTTCCTTTAAACCATTGAGTTAGTCCTCATCCATGGGACCTCATTGTTGTTGTTGTCCAAAGTTTCGGTGTTGACGAAGTTCGTTCGTGAAAGAAGTTCATGTAGAATAGAATTCTAGAGTTTTGGGGCTTATGTGGTGGGAAGGCAAGTTAGGTGTTTGCTGAAGTTATAATAGAGAGTCTATTTGTTAAAAGATTTTGTAAGTAGATTGCTATAATTATTTATTCTAGTGAATTTTCTACAGGAATGGATCCCTGGAGCGATTTTTCCTTTGAAGAGGGTTTCCACTAGTTTTTCACTTACTCAACAAATTTGTGTCCCTTTTTATTGGTTTACATCTTTATTGATTTTGATTTGGTGAATTATAATCGGGGTCGAATAACTGTTTGTGCTAATCCATTTGGAATCATTCATTTCTTGTTTAGTTATCTGATGCTCAGTTGTTTGGGGCGTCAAAACAAGAAGTTTCAACTAGTATCAGAGCATTTAGAACACAAAAGGGCAAAAATATAATTTTTCATGTGTTATCTACACATTGTGAAAGGATTAGTTTCATGAATGTGATCTTCGACCCCTGTTATCATGAATAAATCCCAGTTCCATACCTTTACCTTGATGAAGATAACCATGCCTACTAGAAGGTTCAGATGAGAGTGTTCCTTAATTCTTTGGATGATGCTGACATGAAATTGTTGCCATGAAATTTAGAAAATTCCTCAAACCTAAGAAGAGTAAAAATAAAGGTAAAAAACGCCAATGGAGCCCCGAACAAGTTCAAAAACTACGGCACGAGTGCAAACATGGTCGGGTCGAGTTTCACGGGTTACGGTCAAAAAGGCAATGCCGTTAACGACACATTCACCAATTACGGCAACAACGACAACAATCCACAAAACAATTCCAGAAGCTACAGTGACGGAGGTAACAGCGCCGTCGATAACTTCAAGAATTACAGAGAGACAGCCAATGTGGGTGATGATTCCTTCCAGAGCTACACCAAGGGCTCAAATGCCGCCAAGGTCAATTTTGTAAAGTCAACGAAGGGTTAAATTTTTTTGTTTCATATACAACATCCATTAATTAGTATGAAAACTAGATGATTTTTTGTTTCCATTTTAAATCCTAACTATTTTATAAGGAATGAAAAAATCCACGCAGTGAGTTATATATATAATGACATGTTGGGTAATAATGTTATTTTTGATGATAGCCTATGAGGCATTTTTGTATAATATATATGTGTTTATATATATATATATATATATCAAAACAAATTTAATAGAAGGCGGTAAAACCAGCCAAGATAATATTAAAACAGTTTAATATAATGTTAATGCAAGAAGTTATCAAGAAGAAATTACTTTATTATGAAAGTAATAACTTACTG
The DNA here is from genome assembly GCA_014362285.1 of Fagus crenata. Classification (NCBI taxonomy): domain Eukaryota; kingdom Viridiplantae; phylum Streptophyta; class Magnoliopsida; order Fagales; family Fagaceae; genus Fagus; species Fagus crenata. The sequence continues at coordinate 29,126 of BKZX01032007.1, forward strand.
TTTAACAAAGGAGTTTAACAAGTAGATTGGAGACTGATTGCTTCCATGATTACAAATTTAATATGTGATTATGGGAGGGATTATATGAGAACTGGAGAGGGCAACCTATTTTAGTTCAAAGCTTCAACACATGAATGCTTGAACTTTACAAGAGGAGGTTACAAGTTCTACTATGAAGTTCTGAAGATATAAGTTAATATAAGCCTATATATAGGCAAAAGAAGTAAGTTGTCAGTGGAAGACTACTTCACATGCAAACAAAAGAGTCTTCATTGGGAGACAAGAGTTCACATGATTACTATTTACTTTTTTGGAAAATAAAAGTAATTTTATATTTTTATCAATTGCTAAAGATGCTTCTGGCAAGCTTTAGCAAACAGTTGGGAATCTTTACTGTTGGAGAGAATAATTGCTGTAGAGACTTGACAGCAACTTTAACAATTGTCTGGCATGCTTATGAACAGTGCAGATTCTTCTGACAGTGAATTTTTCTGCTGCAGTAGACTGACTGTTAGTTTATTAAAGAGAGTTTACCAAAAGGCCCTTAATCAAGATAATGATCTTCAATTAGGGCTTCAACTTCTTCAATTCCATCTCCTTCATATGGATCTTAGGCATCCTGATACAAGGGATCTTGGTACCAGTTTGGGGGCATTGGTACAGATTGAGGGAATTGAGAGGAAACTTTAATAGCTTCCGAAGTTGATCCTTCTGAGGATGTTGGGGATTTACCTTTTCCACTAGCAGAGACAGTGGCTGATTGACACTGGATGGCAGCCAATCTGCAAATTTCTGCAAGCTCCTCAGGGGATTTTCCTTTTAGCAAATCTAGAATGAAGGAAGATGGCTTGTCTTCAACCTGTTTTACTTCGGGGAATTCATCATAGACAAATTTGACAATTCTGTCTCTGTCATAATTATCCCACCATTTAACTGCGAAGTTTCTAATTAAAATGTTCTCTTTAATCTGATAACTCCATTTAACAATCTAGGGGACTTTGTACTTGACACAAAATAGCAGAATTGGAGGAAACCTGCTGTTATATTCTGTGCATTTGTACATTTTAATAAATTGCAGCAATGCTTGCTTGAGCATGTGAGTGCTCAAAGGAGGATCCTTAGGCTTAGTAGGGACTGTGGTATTCCACAGTGTATCTGGGATGATTTCAGCTTGGAAGCCATGCTTGGACCACCATTTTAGAAACCACATGGGTGGTTGACATTCTGGTTTAACAAATTGGTAATCCTTGTGAAATCGGATGAACCAAGACTGAGACATATCATCAAATTGATACAATAGTATTTTGTACCATGCATTAATATAATCATAATATGAGTATTCAAAAGAGCGATCTTTAAGGGGCTTTGACTTCCATGGATTGCCCTAATCTCTCAAATGAGTAAATTTAATAATCTCGATTTTATGGAACATAAGGCCTCTATCGCCAACTTTATCAAAGATGGATTTTATTTCAACAGAACCTTCTTGCTGGAGAATGTTCTGATAATAATGGATGGTTTTATATGGGATGGATGGGCAGAAATGCTGCGGGACTCCATCAGTGGGATGAGGAGGGAAATATGCACTTATTAGATGGAGGGGGTTATCAATTCTTCTATGAATGAACTCTACGTGGAAAAGGTTTTCTGCATAAAGAAGATGGAGAGGAGAAACAGTTTTTTTGTTGTTTCTATGTTTAACAGGGATTGCTGGGGTAGCCGGAACAATCTTTTTATTAAATGGATTATAGGATTCAGAGAGGACTTTAGCAAAGGAACTGCTTTGGGCAGGTTTACCTAGGGATATCATCCTAGAGGGTGATGGTTTATTAGGGGAGTTAATAGGGCTAATCTGATGAGGATCATATTTAACAAGTTGGCTAGGGGTGACTAGCTCTGGTTTAATTTCTAGAAGTTTATTAGATGGAACTTTGCTGGTGGAAGTGGCGGCTTTTTTGGAGTTTTTACCCGCCATCTTTGTTCTGCAAAAATTCACGGGTGAGGAAGTCAGATATAGAGTTTTGGCTTCCTTTAATATATTCAATCTCAAAATCAAAAATACTTAATATAGATTGTCATTGGGCAAAAATGTGTTTTGATGCAATATTTTCAACATCTTTTTCCAAAACATATTTTGCAGATTTGCAATCAATGCGGATGAGAAATTTTTGATTTACCAAATCAGTTTGAAATTTATCAATACATAGTACTATAGATAAAATCTTTTTTAATAGCACTATAATTATTTTGCGCTTTTTTCCAAACACCAGAATGGAAACGAACAATTTGTTCGGGGGAATCTGGGTTGGTTTTTTGCTTCAGAATACCACCATATCCAATATCGGAGGCATCGGTTTCAACAATTTTGAAGGAATTTATTGTAGGAATGCCAAGACAAGGCAAATTCTTAACATACTTTTTAATATCTTGGACTATGGAAGTGTGAACAGATGTCCAAAGAGGAGGATTTTTTTGTAGTCTATCAAAAAGAGGCTTGCATTACTTCCTAAGGTTTTGATAGAAATTAGCAACATAATTTAATGAACCCAAAAATCTTTGGAGTTGAGATTTATCAAGAATTTCATCAGGAAATTTATCAGCAAACTTGATGACTTGATCTATGGGACATATCTTACCATGATAGATGTTGTAACCAAGGAATTTGATTTTTGTTTGGAAAATTTTAATCTTTGGAGAGGAAACAACCAGTCCACTATGTTTAATAATTTCTAGAAATGAATTCAAATGTTTCCAGTGTTCTTCAATAGATTTACTAAAGATGAGGACATCATCTATGTAGACAATGCAGAATTTACTAAATGGATTAAAAATGTCATTCATAATATTTTGGAACTCACTCAGGGCATTTTTTAATCCAAAGGCCATTACATTCCACTCATAATGGCCAAATGGGGTGGTGAATGCAATTTTATATTTATGATCTTCATGGATTTGAATTTGCCAAAATCCACTTTTGAGATTAAATTTACTAAAAATGACTGAATTGCTTAGTTGATTTATCAAATCTTGTTTATTTGGAATTGGATACCGAATCCATTCCAAAACCTTATTCAAGGGTTTATAATTTATCACTAGTCTTGGGACACCTCTTTCTAATTCAGCATTTTTCTGAACATAGAAGGCAGGACAAGACTAAGGGGATTTACTATGCCGGATTATCTTTTTCTCAAGCAAATCATTAATTTCATTTTTACAAAATTCCATGATTTCTTGATTCATTTGGATGGGTCTGGCTTTAGTAGGAATATTTCTTTCATTGAAATCTTTAACATATGGTAGTTTAACAACATGAGTTTTTCTATCCCAAAAAGCATTGGAAAAATTAGAACAAACTTCTTGATTTAATTTTTCTTGAAATCTTTCAATTTTTTTTTTTGAAGGATTTTACAGTTTAATTGTTGTTCAACTCTTTGGTAGTGAAGTTCATCTTTTAAATATTTCAAATGTTTTTGTTTATTTTTTATTAAACAAATTGATTGGGAGATCAAATTGTCTTTTAACATTTTAGTATCATTTTCCTCAATTTGATTGAGAAAGTTGAATTTAACAGACTGTCCAAAAGAAGTAGTTGTAATACCATCCACATCTATTGTAAAAGGTAATAACAAATGGATAAATGGTAATCCAAGGATTACTTTATCATTTAGGTTTTTAACAAGGACGAAAGATGTTTTGAAACAAACTTTGTCTTTACAAACATGTGCATTATTAATTTCATATTTAATATGTATTTTGCTACCATTAGCAGAGTTTAATCTTTCAGTTGATTTTTCAAAATACTTAGTAGGGATTAGACCTTCTTGGATGCAATTTAAATCAGCTCCAGTATCTACTAGAACAATGACTTCAATTTCATGGTCTTCAATTATTAGTTTAACATTTGTGTGCTATCTAACGGGCGTTATTTTATTTAGCAAATTAAAATATCTTATTTCATCATCGGATTTATTCATTCTTCGATAAGAAGATTCAGGGTTTTCATCTTCAGAAGAAGAATCATCATTATTAAGAGGTTTGAGTATTTTATCAAGTTCAAGGACAGATACACGAGCTTCCAATTTAGCATTTTTACCTCCCAATTTAGCATTTTTACTTTCAAGTTGTTCATTTACAGCTTTTAATTGGATGATTTCTTTTTTTAATTTGGTTTATTTCAGATTGTAAGTCTTCAAGGTTTATTTTTCTTGGTTTGAGTTTATTAAATCTTTCAAGGATTTCAGAAAAACTGATTGTTGGTTTAGGTAATTTATCATCTTTATTTGTTTCTTTTTTATTTAACATCTTCCTGAGTTTGTGAAGCATGCTTGCTTTCAACTCTGGGTCATTAATTTTACTAATTGCTTCGAGGAGCAACTCTTCTTGTTCTTCTTGTTTAGTAATAACATTTAATGATTTGGTTAAAACATTTATAGATTTATTAGTACAACAATTATCAGTGCAACCAAATTTAATATCTGGGGTTGAGGATGATGAAGATGAATATTCATCAGAGGAGGATTCAATCTCATCTGGTGATATTTCATTTTCACTATCAGTGTTTCTTAATTCAAGAAGATTATACAATTCTTCTTTTTCTTTATCTTTTATTTGAAGTTGGTTAATTTTTTGTTTAACTTTACAGTTATTGGCAAAATGACCATATTTACCACATTTAAAACATTTTGTTTTCTTTCTATCAAATTTCTTGTTATCATATTTTCTATAATTTTTATTAGATTTTTAGAAAATCTTTTATTTTTATTATAATATTCATTTGGTTGAAAATTTTTTCTTTTCTTCCAAATTCTTTTTTGTTTATCATATTTTTCTTTTTTATGTTTAACATATTTCCTTTGTGAAGGAGCCATGGGAAAGATTCCATATTGCTCACAGAAATTTCTCATTTCATATTTAGCTTTTCTTTTATTATCACTTTGTTGTTTAGCAATTCTTTGTTCAATGCACATTTTTAAACCTTCTTGTTTAATAGTGCTTATTATATCTCCATATGTTAGGGTATCATAATCAATGATCCCATTGGAGTTACTTAACACAGTTCTAATCTTATGGGCAAAAAGATTAGGTAAACCATCAATGAATTTTTCTTTCCAATATGGTTTATTACTATTATCTCTTAACATAACTCTAGAGGTAAAGACATCTTCATACCATCTAAAGTCACTCATGGTTGGACATTTAAGATTACTTAATTGGCCATGAATCCCAGAAGTAATGTTACTAGGTGTACCAATAAAGTGTCTTATTATTGTGAAAACAAGGGAATTAACTCCATTAGGAATTCCCATTCCAATTCTTTCATCGAAGATGGGGTTACCTTCTTCGTCTCTTTTAACAAAATTTTTAATAAGATCTCTAGATTCTTCAGTGAGATGTTTCTCCCATCAAGATTTCAATTTTTCAGAGAAACCTGTGACTAATAAATCAATTATTTCAGGATGATTTAATTGATGATTAGTCATATAACTATTAGCAACCATGGTTAAATGGCTAAGTTTATTAAGAACTTCCTGTTCAGATAGTCCATCAATGTTCCATTCATATATATATATATATATATATAAACAATATATATATGTTTATATATATATATATACATATATATATATATATATGTTTATACATCTCTATAAACATACTTAAGGAGCATATCACATCACTTACAATCAGTGAATACGTAATCCTTACACAGAAAAGTTTAGTGGGTACGGTCAAGGCTCTAGGAGCCAGGTTGTTGATTTCAAGATCTACGGTGTCAACAACACTTTCAAAAATTACGCCAAAAAGGGTGTCACATTTGCTAAATACACCAATGTGAGCAAGGATGAGAAAGCTGATTCTTTAGCGGTGCTCAGTGGCAGTTTGGTAAAAAAGTGGGTTGAGTCGGGTAAATTCTTTCGTGAATCGATGATAAAGAAAGGAAATGTGATGCCTATGCCAGATATTAGAGATAAAATGCCCAAAAGGTCGTTTTTGCCCCGTTTGATTTCATCAAAATTACCTTTTTTGACCTTGAAGATCTCAGAGATGAAGCAGATTTTCCATGCGGATGATAATTCCACTATGGAGTCTATGATAGTGGACTCGTTGAGTGACTGCGAGAGGGCTCCGAGCCCAGGCGAGACCAAGCGGTGCGTGAGCTCAGCCGAGGACATGATTGAATTTGCAATCTCTATCTTGGGTCGAAACGTCGCCGTTCGAACGATCCAGACTGTAAGCGGGTCAAGGCAGAAGAATATGATTGGATCAATCAAAGGAATCAACGGTGGTAAAGTCACTTAATCAGTCTCATGTCATCAGAGCTTGTTCCTATATCTACTCTATTACTGCTGTTTCGTCCCAAAGGTTCGGGTCAATGAAGCGGATATACTGGATCCGAGTTCAAAGGCCAAGATTAATCACGGTGCTAAATTTGTTATATTGACTTTAGTTATAACAATTTCTACAATATCATTAATTAGTTCAATCATTTGTGTGCAAAATCCTTTTTTAGCATTTTCCAGAAAACTCTTTATCATTAATCTATGTCCAAAAAAATGAATTTATTTAAATTTAGAGTAATTTCTTTGTGGTTTATTAGATAGAACAGAAAAGAAAAAAAAAAAAAAAAAAAAAAAGATAGATAGAAGAAAGGAATTAAAGCCAATCTATGAAATAAAATCTAGAAATCTCTTAGGGTTCCGTTTGGATACTTGGATTTGGATTTTAAATCAATAGATTTGAAATGCCTTGATTTCAAATCCATTGATTTTAAAATTTCTTGTTTGGTTCTGTTTTGTACCAAGGAGGATTTGAAATTCAGAATTTTAAAATCTAGGTTGCGTTTGGATACTTGAATTTGGATTTGGATTTGGTTTGGATTTTAAATTTTTGAATATTTAAATATATATATATATATTATAAACATATATATTATAAACATATATATTATACATATATATATATATATATATTATATGTATATATATGCAATATAATATATATATATATGTATAATATATATGTGTTTATATATATATATATATATATATATATATGTATAAACATACATATGTATAAACATATATATATGTTTCTACATCTCTATAAACATACTTAAGGAGCATATCACATCACTTACAATCAGTGAATACGCAATCCTTACGCAGAAAAGTTCTGTGGGTACGGCCAAGGCTCTAGGAGCCAGGTTGTTGATTTCAAGATCTACGGTGTCAACAACACTTTCAAAGATTACACCAAAAAGGGCGTCACATTTGCTAAATACACCAATGTGAGCAAGGATGAGAAAGCTAATTCTTTAGCGGCGCTCAGTGGCAGTTTGGTAAAAAAGTGGGTTGAGCTGGGTAAATTCTTTCGTGAATCGATGATAAAGAAAGGAAATGTGATGCCCATATATGCCGGATATTAGAGATAAAATGCCTAAAAAGTCGTTTTTGCCCCATTTGATTTCATCGAAATTACCTTTTTCGACCTCGAAGATCTCAAAGATGAAGCAGATTTTCCATGCGGATGATAATTCCACTATGGAGTCTATGATAGTGGACTCGTTGAGTGACTGCGAGAGGGCTCCGAGCCCAAGTGAGACCAAGTGGTGCGTGAGCTCAGCCGAGGACATGATTGACTTTGCAATCTCTATCTTGGGTCGAAACGTCGCTGTTCGAAGATCCAAACTGTAAGCGGGTCAAGGCAGAAGATTATGATTGGATCAGTCAAAGGAATCAACGGTGGTAAAGTCACTCAATCAGCCTCATGTCATCAGAGCTTGTTCCCATATCTACTCTATTACTGCCATTTCGTCCCAAAGGTTTGGGTCTATGAAGCGGATATACTGGATCCGAGTTCAAAGGAGCCAAGATTAATCACAGTGTTAAATTTGTTATATTGACTTTAGTTATAACAATTTCTACAATATCATTAATAGTTCAATCATTTGTGTGCAAAATCCTTTTTTAGCATTTACTAGAAAACTCTTTATCATTAATCTATGTCCAAAAAAATGAATTTATTT
>BKZX01032008.1:310-44861 GCA_014362285.1 Fagus crenata
TTAATCTTCAACTGTTTTTAAATGGAGGTTCTATGTAATTGGTTTAATTCCAATATATATTTTCACTAACGGAGCAGTAAAGTTGATGGAGTTATTATGTAATTAGTAGCTTCAAGTTTTAAAGGAAAAACCTTGCGGCTTTACTTGATCAACAATTTACAATTTTTTTGATCAGTTCGACAATTTACAATTAATAAACAATGAAACGCATATGTATATCTTGTACTAAATTTTGTTTCACTTTCTAAGCTGTTATCATAAATGGTAAGTCTGTAATGACTTCAGCTTCAATCTTGTAGGTGTCATCCTTCCCAATATAATTATATAACACATACGTGCACCCACAAGGCTTATTTCTCTCGGTGGTGTTTGAAGAATGATTCCTTGTTTCAGTCACTATTATATAATTTCCCTTATAGTTTGGGGATGATTTCAAATTGAACCATAATGTTAATTTTAGTTTTGTTCCTTCAATTTGAATCAATTTACTTTTTCTCATTAGTATGTTAATCGCTCTCCTCTGAACATGACCAAACCATCTTAAACGGCTCTCCCTTATCTTTTTATCAATAAAGACCACTCCTATCTTTAAGCAAATTTACTCATTTTAATCCTGTTTTTCTTTTTCTTTGTATTTTAACTTATTTATCTTAACATTCTCATTTCAATTATATGAATATGTTGTTTCATATCAGCCTAACATTTAATACCATAGAATATAGATAATCTTATTATAGTCTTATAGGATATCCTCTTTAACTTAATAAGTTTTTTATGTACACAATACTCCTTTTGAGTATCTTCACTTTGCTTACTCTACTCTTATCCTATGAAAATGATTTATGTATAAAAACTTTTTTTATATAAAAAATGAAAATGGTATAATAATAATTCCCACCAAATTGTCATTTCCTTTATTTCATTTTTCCTTTTAACCAAGTAGAAAAGATAGAAAATTCTTCTAAAGAAAATATATATATAGAAAATATAAATATAGTTCATAATATATTTCATTTTTGAAGGAAAAACAATTCTATATAATTATATTTCATTTGCTCCACTCTCTCGCTCTCTCTCTCTACACATTTGCTCTCAATCTCTGATCAACAGCCCACGACCACGACCTCTTCTTTGAAGTTCCGGAGCTCCACTGAAGCTAAAACCGACCCGAATACCCGATTTGCTTCTTCTTCTTCTTCAGGAAATGGGTATGGCTGCAAAATCATCAAATTCTCTTGCTTTTATATTTAGTGTAAGGCTTCCATTTCATGCTTTTACTTATTCTACTAGTAATAGTGGTAGTAGAGATTATGTGCAAAACCCAAATCAGAATAGGAATCAGTTTTTGCAATCTGTGAGAGATCAGTGCAAAGCTCGAGCCTTTAGGAATCTTGATCGTGCCTTACACCTGTTTGATACAATGTTTCACATGCGCCCTTTGCCTTCCATTGTAGATTTTACTCAATTTTTGGGTGCAATCGCAAGAATGAAACACTACTCTGTAGTGATTACTCTGATTAGAGAAATGGAATCAATAGGAGTCTCTCCCAATGTATATACTCTGAATGTTATGATTAATTGCTTCTGCCACTTGAACCGAGTAGATTTTGGGTTCTCTGTCGTAGCAGGAATTTTGAAACTTGGTTACCAACCAACTCTTATAACTTTAAACACTCTTGTGAAGGGGCTCTGTCTTCAGGGTAACCTTGCTGGAGCTGTGAGGTTGGTAGTTGAAATGGAGAAGAAAGGGTATAAACCTGATGTAATTACTTATGGAACCATGATCAACAGTTTGTGTAAGATAGGTGAGACTGGTGAGGCTATTGAGTTGCTTAGGAAAATGGAAGAAGAGAATTTTGAACTTAATGTGGTGCTTTATACTACAATCATTGATAGTTTATGTAAGGATAGATCAGTAACTGAGGCTTTGAACCTTTTATCTGAAATGATGAGTAAAGGCATTCAGCCAAACCTTGTCACTTACACGTGCTTAACACAAGTTCTATGCAATTTTGGCCGATGGAAGGAGGCTACTTCTTTGTTTAAGGAGATGGAGCAGAGGAAGATCATGCCAGATGTGTGTACCTTTAGCATATTGGTGGACACACTTTGCAAAGAAGGGATGTTAACAGAGGCAAAAGAAGTTTTTGATGTGATGACTCAAAGAGGCATTGAGCCTAACACACTCACTTACAGTTCTTTGATTGATGGATATTGTTTGCAAAATAAAATGGATGATGCAGTCAAAGAATTCAATATGATGGTTCAGAGGGGTTGTTTACCTGATGTGGTTAGCTATAACATATTGATTAATGGATATTGCAAAAATAAAAGAATTGACAAGGCAATGCGTTTTTTGCATGAAATGTCCAACAAGGGAATGATTCCTAATGTTGTGACTTACAACACTCTCATTGGTGGCTTTTTCCGAGTGGAGAGGCCCCAGGCTGCACTAGAGTTATTCCATAATATGCGAGCTCGTGGCCAACATCCAAATCGCCAGACCTATGGCATCTTGTTAGATGGCTTATTTAAGAACAAGCATTTTTATATGGCAATGACATTGTTTCAAGAGATGGAAGACAAAAAGCTAGACCATGATATTGTGATTTACAACATCATGATTGATGGTTTGTGTAATGCCAAGAAACTTGTGACTGCAAGAAAACTCTTTTGTAGTCTTCCTACCAAAGGATTGCAACCTGATGTTGCAACTTACACTATAATGATCAAAGGGCTTTGCCAAGAGGGATTAATAGATAAAGCGAGTGAACTACTTGAGAAAATGGATGAGAATGGTTGCTCACCCAATGATCGCATGTATAACACAGTGATCCAAGGGTTACTGCAACAAAATAAGGCATTAAAGGCAATGAAACTTTTTAAGATAATGGTGGACAAGGGTTTTTCAGCAAATGCAACCACTGCATCCATGTTGGTTGACTTGCTGTCATCTAATCAAGTTGATAAAAACATTCAAGAGTTTCTTCAGAATTGTGTGTGAAGGTGTTGTTAGTTTCTAAAGATCGAGGACAACTTTCTTATTTTAACTCATCACAACTTAATCTGTAAGTGACATGCATTTGCTTCTAATAAATTTTATAATTTCTACCATGTTATATGGATTCTAATAATTTCTTTTAATTTTACATTTTCTAATATATAATCAGACTAAAGCTTTTGCAGTTCCTAGGAGGAATGCAGTGGCCTTAATCTTGTCAAGTTATTTCCTCTCACAAGTTAGTTTGCATGATGCTGCCTTTGCTCAACAATCTGTTGGGCTCAGAGAATACATAGATACTTTTGATGGTTATTCATTCAAGCTCCCTCGGAACTGGATTCAAGTCCGAGGTGCTGGGGCTGACATTTTTCCAGGGACCCTTATGTTCTCGATGAAAATCTTCATGTGGAGTCGCCCTCTCCCTCATCCTACAAGTACAAGAGTGCTGAAGACTTGGGTCCACCTCAAGAAGCTGGAAAGAAAGTACTTATAGCATTTGACAGAGTTCATGTGTCTAGGCTTGGCGTTAAAGCGTGAATCAATTATTCTATCCACATCTTCAAAAGCTGCTGATAATGGGAGAACTTACTAATAAGTTGAGGTAAGGCATTTCTAGTGTTGAAAATGCCGATTGCTAGCATTGAGTTTAGTAGTGATAAAGTTGAGGTAAGGTATTTAGCCATGACAATGAAGAGTGTGGGAAGTGCAGCTCTTAAAATGGTTGAAGGGGTTCGCCGACAGTTCAAAACTATTCCTGACATTTTGGAAGGAAGAGCAAAACCAGATCTGCAACTTGTGTCAGAGTCTCTACTGATGCTTCACTAAGGGAAATGATCCCACCTGGAGCTTTGTTCATGCTTGCATCACTTATTGCTGGAACCTTCTTTGGAGTGGAGAACCTTGCTGGGCTGGTTCACTTGTTTCCAGTGTGCAGATACGCTGCAATACTTGATCCTCCTGCTAGAGTTCCATTTTGTCACAATACACCTACCTTACCATCAATCTTAAAAAATGAAAGAAATTTTCTTTCACTTGTTTATCAATATGTTTTCATATTTAGCCATAGTTGTGCAACTGTTCCTACTTTGATTACCTCACAATTTGTCAGGATAGCAAATTCATCCCTATTATTTAACAAGTTTTCTATTTTATGTTTTGCTTCCTAGGTTATCATCTCTCCTTCCAACACAGGTGGCACATGGGATAATACAAAGAGATACATAGAGGCAAGAACTTTGCTCTTCCAACTTTTGAGTAAGACTTCATTTTGTGCTCAAGTTTGAGAGGTGCTCTCTTTGTATTAATCTTTGAGTCTTAATTTTTGATATATATATTACTTTGCTATGGTACTTGCAGGCTGGTGGTCCTAAAGGGTCAAATGCTCACAACTTCACAAGGCAGCTTTCATAGGCGACACAATTGGAGATCCTCTCAAGGACACTTCTGGTCCTTCACTCAATATTCTCATCAAGCTCATGGCAGTCGAGTCCTTGGTGTTTGCTCCATTCTTTGCAACTCATGGGGGGTTTAATCTTCAAACTGTTTTTAGATGGAGCTTCTATGTAATTGGTTTAATTCCAGTGTTTATTTTAAAGTTGACGGAGTTCTTTTTTATTTAGTACCTTCAAGTTTAAAATAAAACCTTTGTGGCTATACTTAATCAACAATTAACAATTAATAAACATTCAAATGCATGTGTATATCTTGTACCAAATTTTGTTTCACTTTCAGAGTTATCATAAATTGTAAGTCTATATTTACTTCACTAGTATTAATCTTGTAGACCTCGTCCTTCCCAATATAACACACACACACACACACACACACACAAGATGCATAGATAGGTTAAAAAAAAAAAAACAAGAGAGAAAAATATGGAAAGAAAAAAGGGAAAAAAGAGTCCCGAGATTGGGAGTCTAGGAGAAAAAAATTGAAGGGGCTTTAATTTTGAATTCCGTCCAATTGATCACAAGCAAGTCTGCAGAGAAACACAACAACAATAAATAGTCAAATTCCAACAAGAGAAAAAGCATACACCATGCACCATGTAGCTAGTGGGTTTTTATGGTTGTTATCATTAGAAGGATGCTCTGCAATTGTTTGTGAATCCCTTAATTTGCTCTTAGAGTGTAAGGGTAGCTAGTGAATCTTGATTTTGGATATCATTGCTGCTAGTGGGTTTTTATGGTTGTTTAATTGAGCTTATTATATCTTGTTTCTATTTAATTCTCATTCATCCAAAAAAAAAAAAAAATAGGAATATTTATGGCTGCATCATTTATCAGAAATCTAACAAGTCATTTTATAGATGAGTGACCTCATGTTACCCACAACAAACCAAACATGAGAAAAGACAACAATTCCATCTCTTCCCTATAGAAATAATACAAGAACATGCAAGTTTACACCAATTACTACAAGTATCACAATGAAATCATATGTGTGCTGTATTTAGTGATGATATTTACTGTCCCATGAATTGAAGTCAAATCAACCAACATCAGATGCAAGGAAGTAGTTCAAATCACATGGTTATTAAGTCGATCGTCTTTCCAGGATCATTTTGTATTCCAACCTTCACATTAGCCCGACATGTTGAAGCTGATAGGTGTATGCCTTTGTTAAGCGAGAGGCAAAAATATATTCTTTTCTTTGGCTAGTGGCATTTTGGTAAGAAAGAAAATGGAGGGAGAATTCAATACAAAGCCAGCTCTTAAATGCTACCAAAGATAACAATCAGTCTGAAAGTTTATGTAATAAAACTACCTCATTACAATTGGAAAAGATTAGAAACCTTGCAATTGAAACTGCTTAAAACCAAAAAAGAAAAAGATACCATAGGATTCCCAAATGTCATGGTGACTTGAACTCAAATGTCTCAATCGGTATCACACAGTAGGATGCATTGTCATTAGTGCCTTGAAAATACAAGTATATGAATCATTAAGGGCCCTGCCTTACTACAAGTCTTTTTTTTTTTTTTTATCAGTCTGCCTTCCTACAAGTCTCATGATAGGTCTAAACCTAATGAGGGAGGTGTTGTATCAGAAGTTGCCACTGAGCTTTTAATAAATGCATAGTGCTTCACTAGCATGCAACTTGAAACTGTAAACCTATCAAGCACCAGTGAAGCAATGTGTTTGCTATAGTCATAGCTAGACAAGCTTTTGGGGAACATCTTATCAACAAGTTATCATTGAAGTCAATTTGCTTGTGCATAATATATGGCTACCAATAGTCCATACATGAACAAGAACCGTGCTTAAAGTGGTGAAAGCGATGTCGATCCCTCACCACAATTTCACGATCAAAAGCTCTAGAGATTAACTTAGCTGCTGTATGACAATCATTACATATTCGCAAATTCTTTATAATCCTTATTGGTGTTGGTGGAATGATAGCAATAAGCCCAAAGGCAATTGCAAGCTTTTCACTATGCCTAAACAGAGAGGTTTCCTTCTCTTCTTGATCAATGTCAAGGGAAACCTCATTTGTCTCTGGTACATAACCTTCCATTTTCAATTTCTTAGCCATTTCATCCAACTTATCCTCAATCTCATTTATCCAAGGATGCGTCTTATCTCCTGCTAGAAATTCATGAACTACTCCATTTGCTTCAATCATGCTACACCCTGGGGTCTTCACCACCCTATGTTGTATCATTGTCCCCCTAACTTCAAGAACATCATCCCAATTACCTTTTGAAGCATATATATTGGACAATAGCACATGGAAACCATCATGGTCAGGTTGAAGCTCAATGAGCTTTCTTCCTACTCTCTCTCCTGTTTCATTCTCATCATGTTTCTTGCAAGCTCCAAGCAAGGCACCCCAGGTAGCAACATCTGGCGCCATAGGCATACTCTCAATGAGTTCCTCTGCTTCTTTGAGCATACCTGCACGTCCTAGAAGATCAACCATGCATCCGTAGTGCTTAACATTGGGTTCTATCTTATGTTCTTGAATCATTGAATTGAAGTGGCGACGCCCCTCATCAACTAAGCCCATGTGTCGACAAGCCCCAAGAACTCCCATAAACGTTATTTCATTAGGCACTACACCACATTTCTTCATCTCAAAGAACATGTCCAGTGACTTATCCACCAAACCATTTATTGCCAAACCAAGAATGAGAGCATTCCAAGTAGAAACCCCCTTTTCCTCCATGCCATAAAAAACTTCCAACGCATTTTCCACGCACCCACATTTCATGTACATGTCTGTAAGGGTTGTACCCAAAATTACGTTTACCTTTAGCCCATTCTTCTTTATATAAGCATGAATCCATTTGCCTAAGTCAAGGGCAGCCAGGTGAGTGCAAGCTGATATCACACTAACCAAAGTGGTCTCATCAGGCCTAATTCCCTCAAGCTGCATCTCCTGGAACAATGCCAAAGTCTCTGAGAAATGGTCATGTTGAGCATACCCTGATATCATTGCACTCCAAGACACGACATCCTTATTGGGCATGGAATCAAACAACTCCTTAGCAATTTCAACTGAACCACATTTCAAGTACCCGGAGATCATAGAGTTCCAAGATATCTGGTCCAAGTGGCAGCCATCATTGAATAGTTTTTCGGCTGCTATTATGTCACCACAAGTTGAGTACATGTAAATAAAAGCATTTTGAAGGTTAACATAAGATTCAATTCCAATTTTTACAACCAATCCATGGATCATTTTTCCAGTGTTGACAGCTAACAAATGCGCACACGCAGACAGTGAACTAACCACTACAACCTCATCAACCATAATTCCTTTAGCCTTCATTTTCATAAACATAACCAAAGCCTCCCCATACATTTCATTTTGCTCGTAACAAGAAATCAACGCACTCCATGATACCATATCTTTCTCAGGCATCTCATTAAATAACTGACAAGCCTCAATCACATGACCTGTCCTACCCAACAACACAATCATAGAATTTGAAGCAATCGTATTCCTTCCCGGCATCAATTCATACATACACTTAGCATTCTCCACATCCCCTATCTGAACATACCCTGCCAAAATCGAATTCCATGAAACTGAATCCAAAACAGGACTTTCATCAAACAACTTACGCGCATCGCCCATATTCCCATAAACCGCATACATATTAATCAATGTATTCTGAACATAAACATCTGAATCAAAACCCATTTTCAAAACATGGTTGTGCATCTGTTTCCCTTCAAAATCTGATAACCGGATAGCGCAAGCTTGAACTACAATCGGGTGTGTGTAATTATCACCACCACCCACATTCTTATCCACCATCAATTTGTACAAAAGAATAGCCTTTTCAGGGTGATTTCTCTGTACATAAGCTCTCATCATGGTGTTCCAAATGAACCCATTTGGGTTCTCAATGATTTTGAAGATTTGGAAGGAATGGTGAATGTGAATGAAGGGTGAATCTGTGGAGAACTTGAGGACTCTGCTGGCAGCAAAGGTGTCTCTGATGAACCCAGTGAGGATCATCTGGGAGAGGATTTGGTTGAAATGATTGAGATTTTGGCATTTGGGCAAGTGGGTCTCTAAGATTGAGAGGTTTAAGGTTGGTTTGGAAGTGAGTTTTTTATTCAAATTTGATTTTAAGGCTGAGGATAAAGGATTCACTTTCATAAAATTCATATGTGTAGTAAAATTATGAGTGTTGCTGAGAGAGAGATGTAAGAGTGAGGATAAATTCGGTAAGGAAAAATCTCGCACACCCAAAATTCCAGTGTGTTGCTTAAATGGCAACTTGTAATTGGTGGGAAAAATTATAAAAACCCGTCAATGTAAGTGATGAAAAAAGTTACAAAACCCAATCAGTTCTAGTGGTGAAGCTAAGTGATAGTTTAACCATCGATGACTTGTCACTTTGGCAAAATAGCGATACTATATATATTTGTTGATGTGACAAATTGTTATTGCTTTATTGGTTTTTATATAAATCTAACATTAATAGATATGGAGTTTAGTCATAAACCAGTTTGTAACTTTCTTTCTACTATAATCTATTATGTGATAATTTATAAGAGTAATATTATATGCATAAGAATTTCACAACAATACTGAGTTAACTGATTTTTATTAATTTTTATATGCACTCATCACTTATTTTATTTTATTATTTATTACCATTCACAATCTGTCACCTCAACATTATTATGAAAATGATAGTCTTACGAATAATCACAAAATAAGTTGTAGGAAGAACCAGAGAAGGTTATAAATCAATTTTTAACCAAACTGTGTCTATGTAGCACAACAATTCCACCTCTCACACACACACACACACATGAGAAATACAAATAAATAATTGTGAGTTTGGATGATTATGTAATTTCTTAAAATTAGGAATGAATAAAAAATCACTTATTTATATTAGTTGGAAAAACCACATATACAATACAACGAGGATAATGAATAATTTCTTCGCACATACCCGTCCCACCACAATCTATTCAGAATTTTTTTTTTTTTTGGGTTAAAAACACACACAAACACAAAATAAAACCAAGCAAACAGATTGAGAAGGGGAAGAAGAAGAGAAACTCAAAGAGGGGAGAAGAAAACAAACCTCGCACACCCAATCTGTTCATCATCTCCTCTCAACAGTCACCGGCAGTGCCCATAGATCTTCCAAACCCACTGTTCTGCCTCCACACCCATAAGCATTTTTTTTTGGTTGCTATTATTACAAAAAACACTGAACCAACTCCTAAAATATGTTGGTTCATAGCAGTTTTATTGAGATTTTTCACAATACAATTTGAAAATAAAAAAATAAAAATCCAATGATGTCAACTTCCATTCCATTAAAAGTAATATCGCGCTAATCACAATATTAATTATGAAATTTATTGTGTGTCCCATTGTTACTCAAGCATAATAACCTAAAAGTGACGTGTCCAGTGTGAAAATGATGTTATACTAATCATAATTTTTCATGTCAATAATTATGAAATTTATTGTGTTGTAAAAATAAAATTTATTGTTTGTGCTAGTGTCATTAACCTTGTACCAATTTCAAGACTAAAATAAAACATCCTAAATTTCAAGAACTAAAATAGAATCTAATGCCAAGTCCACACAATGAAAGAAAATCTAACTGTACTTTGTTGTAACTTCTCACTTTTACTTCTCTCTTTTAAACCATATTTTATTAGAACCCAAAATACAACTAAACCAATTGGTTCTAGCAGATGGATCAGTTATCCGTAGGTTTTACTATCTAAAAGCGAGTCCAAATAATCCTTCTTTAAAAAGGTTACTACATTATTTAAATATATATATATATATATCAATTTAATATATATTTTAGTAAAAAAAATAATAATAATTTGCTCTGGTCCACACAATGAAAAGAAATATAACTGTACTTTAAAGTTTAAACCCTATTTTATCATGACACAATACACAACTAAACAAATTGGTTCTAATAGATGGGATCAGTTGTTCGTAGATTTTACTGCCTAAAAACGAGTTTGAAGAACCCTTCTTTAAAAGGGTTCTCTCCATTATTTAAAAAAAAATGTCAATTTAATATATATTTTAGTAAAAAAAAATAATAATAATTTGCATAGCTGGTCCACACAATAAAAAGAAATATAACTGTACTTTTAAGTTTAAACCCTATTTTATTAGGACCCAATACACAGCTAAACCATTCTTGAACTCACCTAAACCAGCTTGCTCAGATTCTCTACTTTCTCCCTTCCAGCCATACACAGAACATCTCATTACTCTTGCTTTTCTGTAATCTGAAACCAATCAAGCTGGAAGTATGTCTGTACACTACCTTTGAAGTGGTTGTCCAAACACCACCTCTGCAACTAACCATGACTGATCAAGGTATGTTACAAAAGCTTATTTCACTCTATTTCAGTGTATCAATTTTCTTGCTCTGTTTTCTCCCTATCTAGTTTATAAACGTGGTGCCATTTAGCTATTTGATAAAAGTCCAAAACGAGAGTATAGTAGAAGAATGAAATAACTCTAGTGCTATCTAGCTGTTTGATAAAAGTCCAAAATGAGAATATAGTAAAAGAATGTAATAACTTTGGTGTCATCTCGCTAATTGATAAAAGTCAAAAATGAGAAAATTTTAAAAGGAATGAAATAACTTTTTTATTGCAAAGATTGAAATAACTTTTGGAGAATAGGTTAATTTAGTTTATTTTCTAATATGCTTTTGATTTAGCAAAAATAGAATTAAAAAAATCGACCGGCCTAAATAAATGAATAGATCCAAACTTATTTGTTAAGAAGCTCCATTACATCTTCGATTGTTGTGAAGCAAAATATAACACTCATGTGAAAAATTAAAATATTTTTTTAATTTGATTAATTTAACAATGTATTTTTATGTTCTAGTTGCTATTTGTATGCGAATGCCAATTGCATGAAACTGTGTGTAGCATTTATATCCTATTTGATTGGAATGCTTTTATTTCTTTTCAAGATCAGTCATTAGAGTCCATGTAATTTATAATAGATATTGGAGTCAATGAAGAAGGCCGTCATGTGGCTGTAAATCTTAATGTAACTGAAGATGTAAATTTGCTTGGGATGGTGGTGTACAGTGACGATGAAGCTTATAAGTTGTACAATGATTATGCCACGCGAATTGGGTTTAGCATTCGAAAAGAAAAACTCAGATTTGCAAAAGATGTTGTACGGCAACGAGAGTTTGTGTGCTCAAAAGAAGGATTCCAACGAGATAGTGACCTTATTAAAGTTCAGAAGTCCAATAAATTACAAACTAGAACTGGTTGTAAAGCTGGTATTCGGTTTACCGTGGAAGATGGTGAGTGGAAGGTTACTCACTTCAATCCTAATCATAATCATGAGCTTGCAAAGCCAGAAGAAAGGCAGTTTTTAAGGTCGAATCGAAAAATAACAAATGTTCATTCAAGTGTTTCATGTAATCATATGCATTCAGCAAATATGAATGATGAGTTGTCAGTGACATTACGTCGCAATGAATTAATGCGCTCGGTTTATGACATTTTCACAAAAAGTGCAGCAACAACTCAACATTATGAGATGTGCAAAAAGAGAGTGAGAGAGATGATAGAATCAATTGAAAAAGATATAGCAGAGTTAAATATGGAGAAAGATGGTGATGAGAAAGTAAATAAATTAGTTGATAGTAATGTCATTGATGATGCTGATAAGACAAATTCCTCGCGCAATGAGTCTCCGATATTGGATCCCCCATGTTTGCAACAGAAAGGAGTCACAAATGCAAGTAAAAGCAACTTGGAGAAGCGTAAAAGGAAGACACTAGATGGTATGAGATCAAGTAAAGATTTTCCCTTTTTAATTCTAAATTGAAAAAAAAAAAAAATGCTAGTAATATGGTTTAACTATTTATTTCTTGTGATTAATGCTCATGATTTCCTCTCTTTTTTGTTTTAGATCAATTGTCAACTGAAGGACTTCCAGTAATTTCAGCCCATGCACCCAAAGGTATTAGTTGTTTTTAATAAAGTCTTCATCAAATGTTTTGACTTAAAGATATGCTTCTCCTTTTTGTAGAACTATTAATATTGGGAAGCCCTTCACAAAGCTCTACTCATGCACCACAATGTGCAAGTCTCTGTCAACCAATGCACCCATTTAGTGCACCCATGGATGAGAACTATAGTAATCAAGTATGCTCTATGCCCCTTGTAACTTCATCCAGTTTTTAAAATTGATCATACATTTTAACCTCCTATAAGTATTTGATAGGTATTCCTTTTCTCTATATTAGCAGGTACAAACGGCAAGTACAAACGGCGATGCTAGAAATTGATCATTCTATGGGGCTAATTAGTACCTACTATGATATGGAGCAAAATTATATGCCAGTTTATGTTAATCAAATTAAGCAATTCTGATTTTTAACTCAAAGTTTGATATTATTATTCTACCTATTATATTAGAGGCATATTGTTCTCTTACTTATATGTTGATTGATGATTATTTCTTCGTGAATTTGGTTTCTTGGAAGAGTACATATAGACAAAATGATATTGTTGGAAGCCAAAAAAAAAAAACAGTTATAAATGTCAGGTCAAATTTAGTTATCAATCTTAAATCTATATACACTGGCTATATTGACTCATAGCCACTGTAAAATCAAATCAAATTGTGTTATGTATTATCTAAGTTGACATTATCTTATCAAATTAAAAATTGACAGATATCACTGTGTTTGTACACGAAAGGAAGTCAAGTACACGATTGTGTTTGTAAGGGACTTTTCAAACAAATGTTTAAATGTAAGAGTACATAATATTTAATGTTACTTATTTTTCAGCATGATTAATCATACTAAATCATATCTTATTATATAATCAATTGAATGGAAATTTTGTGTTACCCATTGAGTGTTTCAATTAAAAGCTGAATAATTACAATTGGAAGTAGTGAGTCTCTACAATAAAAAAAATTTTAACGCGTTACGTGGGTCTACAACTAGTAAATTTAATAAAGGAGAAAGTGATTGAATAAAAGAAGATAATGATTGTTTTACCCTCACCTTGTTTCACACCATTTACACTATCTAAGTGTGGATATATCCACAAATTGTAGACATTTGTAGATGTTGTCCATAATTTATAGATGTATGCTCACACTTAAGTGATGTGTGGTGTGAGATAATATTTATTCATAAAAAATTGTGTTTAATATAATTGATTTATCAAAGCTAAAGTACTTGGTATTGACAGTGTTACATACTCGGGTGTCAGGGTGTTTTTTGTGATTTTTATCTACCATGCTCTCTATTTTAGCTAAAACTCCATTGTAAATAACCTAATGTGAATGCTCAGATGTTAAAAGTTAAAACACTACAAATCTTCAAAGGAAGAGCCACAGCAGCCAAAAGTTTATTTGAATTTCCTACATCCTTCTTTTGTGTACATTTTGTCAATGATAGAAATAATCCAATCCTTTTTAATATTAGTGAACAACTCTGTCATCAAGCACTCAGATAACATTGTTTTGATTTTGAAGCATGGTAGATCAGGCACTGTCTAAAGTAACATACCATAATATTCACATGGACACCATCTTTAAACAAATTTTCATTGATCAATAATACTTTTACTCACATACACACAGAAACCACAATAACCCCCAAGTTTGGAAGACAGTCTAGTTGTCATTCTGCTCCTTAATTTCCCATTTAATTTCACTTTCTCATATTATATCTCCATGACCAGGTATTTTGTTAGTATAACAAAATCAATTCAAGTTTAAATCACTCTCCTAACCACCAACCAAATGCTATCTAACAACTGAAGTTACAAATGAAATAATTGCTTGAAATTCCAATGACATCACAACATTGTATACATGGCAACTATCTTTACACATCACAATTTAAAAATGATCTTGATGTGTCAACTTGAACTCATGACCTAACTTCAAATTCTCCTGCACGTGTGAGAGCTCGAAAACCTTTGTAGGGACGATTAGGCAGATTCTTCAGATCCAGTTTATCTATTTGCAGGCCAGAGAGGGCAACACCCATAATTCTAAAAGACACTTGAAATGTGGGAAATACATGAAGGCGCTCTAACCCTGTCTCAAGCACCAAGGTTCCAGACATTGAAGGGGCTTTGTCTTTTGGAATCCGTCCAATTGACCATGAGCAGGTCTGCAAAAACACACCAACAATATATAATCAATTCTAACAAGAGAAAAAGATACAAAATGCAGCTTAAGTTCTTAACCTAGCAGTTTTATGCAAGAGTGTTAAAAATTCAATCATGAGCATGATGCTGGTGTATCTTTGGGTCTGTTCATTGCTGCTAGTGAGTTTTTGTGTTGCATGTATATTCTGATTTTCCGGACAAGTGACCTCATGTTATCTATAACAAACAAAATGAGAAGAGACATGCAAAACCATCTCTTCCCTCTAGAAATAATACATGAACGAGCAAGTTTACACCAAATACTACTACTGTCACAATAAAAAAAAAAAAATAGGGGTACCTTATTAGTGAGGATATTTACTGTCCCATGATTTGAAGTCAGATCAGCTGATAAAATGCAGGGAGGCAGTTGAAATTGCACGGTTATTGAGTCGATCGTCTTTCCAGGATCATTTCGTATTCCAACCATCACATTGACACGACATGTCCCTGCATCTGATGTTAGTTGTGGTTTTACGTATATAGGAGTACTCTTCAACTTTTTAACCCTGTATACAGATAAACAGATTGTTTAAACTATAATACACATATACAGGAATTAAGTGGCAGATCATAAAGTGTGATTGGCCATGCTTCCCCAAACCTACCTATGCTACCCATATACTTATTCTGTCTCATGGCACACAACTACTATAACTCTCATAAGTAAAAGCTTTAGACTACAGCAGAACTCTACTCAACAACACGCACCTGTAACTCATGAGCTTAAACTGTCCATCAGGAGGCACAAATGATAGAATTTGATGGGACTCCCAAGGTCGAAACCGAACGCAGGGATGGAATCTCACATCATCCAAGATGGAAGGGTTTGCAAATGAAAGAGTCAAATCAGGAATACCTGTGAGATGGGAGTTCACTTGAACTTCACCATAAATCTCACATTTCACCAGGCCTCCGTCCCTGAGTAGAATTCACAAACAGAATATTACTTAACACCTCAAGTGTGAAAAAATGCAGGGTAAATATACTCAACATACTGTTTGAACTACTAAAAAGTAAAGGTTCTACAAGACATATATAGCACTCCAATAGTCGATACAGCCACCAAATGCTGATATTTAAATTTGGAGAAGAAAGTTATTACTTATAATCCCATTCAAAAAAAGTTCAGAAGCATGGAGAAGCAAAATTATATGAACATTCAAAAAAGGCCTGTGATGCCAGATGATATACTTTAGAACAAGAATTAAACATCATTGTTTCATTTTTATTTTTTTCCTGGCTGTGTACCCAGAAAAGGCATTGCCCTATCTGACACACCAATAATATTTCTCTAGTGGAATCCATAGGTAGCAAAGTATTCGTTGTTCTAGAATTGAGATTTCAAGTGGAGAGAAACTAGTCAAATCTCATATTTCCAGGATTCTAAAAGTACGAAACTAATTTGCTAAACCCAAATCATCGAATAAGGATCAATTGAAGAAGACATGTTTAAGGCAATCTTGATCTCTTACCTGTTAATAGTTGCATCCATTTCTTCAACAAGATCAACATAAACTTCATTATTAGCATATTTTGGGTCTGTAGTTCTCCATGGAACACAGGATGCTGTTGCGCTTGGAATGGTTTCGCTGACATTGGAACTATTACCAGTCACAACACTCAACACTTTGCTAACAATGTTTGGTGGGGCTATCATCTCTCTCAGTATGTTAGGCTCTGTAGTTAGAGGGAAGCCATTGTCTATCATCTCATCTAGAAGCTGCACGTACAAAGAAACATTGGGTATTCAAATCATTAAAAACTTAAACAAGAGCCGAGATGGTGAAAATTAATGGTAACCTGAAAAGACAATTAGAAAAATTGAAGTTTTATCATAAAAAATATCCAATAATAAAGAAGCTTCATTATCAACAAACATATGATTATCTCTTCAGTTTGATCATCCAAAATGCAGAGAAGTTAACCCAAATCAGCATTATAGTTCCTACTCATTGGATATCTGGTCCTTAGAAAGAGAATGTTCTTAACCAAGTCTGAAGTGGAGCTGTTTCTTCTATGCCTTTCTTTTAAACCATAAAATGAACATTTACAATATCAAGTTAAAGTTGCTATTTCCTCAGCAAAGAAGATACTGAAGAAATTAACCTCAACTAGTAGTCCATATCCTAACCACTAAACAGAACATGCATAGAAAGAAAAATCCATGATCCATCACCTAACAGATGATAACTTTTTCTGAAAATTCCACGTAGATGACACTTGGGGACAAAAAATACATCCTTCCAACAAGCATACAAGAGGCAACAATTCAACCAAAGATCAACTCTGATAGTATCACCAAAAATAACAAGCACCCTAAAAGTTTAAGTATAAAGGTACCTCATATACAATGACGAAGTTATCCTTTATCACATCTTCATTCAACTCCCCAAGATAATCTAAGAGGACATCAGCTACTCTGCAAAGAAACTAAAAACAAACGGTTGAAGGTGAAGGTGAAGGAACTCTAAATCATTCAATATACACAAAAACTTATTCTTCATCGAAAACTCTATATGGCTAGAATATCTACCTCAATGGCCATCAAAGGTGGCATCTCGACTTGCGCGCATGCCAAAAAAGTGATCCCTTCGCGAACAACTTGGAATAGATAATGCGTCGGTGATGCAATTACTGGTTGTTGCTATATTTAAACAGAAAATATAGTACCAAAAAAGGGGACAGCAAACACAAGAACTAATGAGAACCAGAATTCAAACATCTCAAATAAAACCCAAAGCTAAAAATTCATGAAATAAACCAAAAAAAAATTATCACAAAAATCAAATTGTAAAAGACATGACTAACATACACAAAAGCAACTATTTCAACTAGAATTATATTCAAAACTAAAACCAATTAGACACCAGATATCAAAATGTTAATATAAAGCTAGAATTTCATAAACCAAACATAAATTCTAATATCAAACTCCAAACACATTCTATATGATGAAACGAAGAAACACAGACACACACACACACACACACAAACTATACTAGCTAAAGTTACATATAAAACAGTAATTAATTGACATTGACACCCAGAAATTACAATCTAAAAATGTAGCAAACCTTGAATTAAAAGAATACAATTGAATAAGATCAGAAAGCAACTAAATTAAGCTCAAACTATTCACAAAGCTGATATTTACAAAAACAAAAAAAGACCCAGAAAACAGTAGACAAAAATAAATCTATCCAACAAAAAAAAGAAGCAATTTGCAGGTACCTTGAAGGAATCACCTTGAGAAATGGCCTGCTCCCAAAACCAATCACATATCGACCGATCCACTCGATGCCCAGTTAGCTGCTTCTCAAGCATTACCTCTCTGTGCAATCCAAAATTCACAATAAAAAAACCAAAAAGAAACAAAATTTACAACTCACAACAAATCACCAAAGAAAACACAGTCAACAGATAAAAGAAATGGAACCCAAAAATTTTTGTGGGGTTTATATGATTTGCAAGCTTTAGTCTTTGTAGCCAACAAATCTTAAAGGCTTGGGATTTGAAAATGCTTAAAACCAAAAAGGAAAAGATGGGTCTTACCCAGAATCTGATAGAAGAAATATACACTGCAACATCTCTCTCTTTACAATAAGAAGAATGAATCAGAAGAAATAGCCAAATGGGTGTGTTGCGTTGTGTCTTTAGCTATGAACAATTCTTTTGGGCTTTGTATCTGTGTAGGAAAGATTGGAATGTATGTATTACCGTGAAAAGTTTTTGTTTTTGTTAACCAAAAAAAAAAAAAGTTTTTGTTTTTCAATTATAAGATGTGTTATCGCCAGGAAAAGTTTTTGTTTTTTGTTTTTCAATTAAAAAACCACACGTTTTTATTTTATAAAAAAATTATATAATTATTTGACATTTTGAGGATTTTTATTTTATTTTATATATAATTATGATAAAGAAGAAGAAAAAAAAAAGAGTAATTAGTTTGGTATAGCTATATTTTCAGTGGTTCATTTTGAGTAAAAAACTACATGAAATAGTTGCCAAGAATTAAAAGTAACCATTTTTACTTAAAAGATCTCTTTTATTACTAATTATTATTAAAGACAAATAATGACTTGGTTTTAAAGGAGAAAAAGAAAAAAGAAAAATCATGAACAATGAGTTAGATTTGAGACCCAAAAAAAGCTTTTTCAAATCCAAATCCTCAAATTACATAATGACTTGGCTTTAAAAGAGAAAAATAATAATGGAAAATGTGATAAAGGGCTCCCAAAACATTGTGGAGTACCTAAAAATTTCTCAGTTTGTTTGCTATTTCTTTGGGGATGGCAAAGAGCATAACATGCAAGGAATTTTGCATTAAGGAGTTGCAGTGATGGAGAGTGGGTTCACATTTCACAATGCACATTCATGTCCCATAAGAGTGTACCCTTACAAAGCCATTGGCTCCTTTCAAAGTTCAAACTGATGGTAAACCAATTTTATAAGGCCTTTGTAGGTCCTCCATATACTGAAAAATATATGTCAGAAGCTGCAGTGATCCCTCCCCAAATACAGATTGATGCCCATGATCACGGGTGTCTGTTTACCTCAACTTTTTTTTCATCGAAACAGTTGAGGTACGACTTTTTAAAGTATCACTTTTTCAAGGTACAATTATACTCCTGCACAATAATCCAAATAAGCTTATGTTTATGAAGATAAACTCATCCAAACACAAACTGGTGTGACATCTTTTGCCTAGAGGGCTCTAATGAAGGCAGCCCCCATATGAGAACACAAGGCAGATAAAATCTTGCAAAATGACTAGGCCATTGGCCTCATTGCAACTCAAAACTAAAATAAGGGAACAATTTACAGGCAAAATAGTATCTGATATTTCTAATACTGCATTTCATATGTTCTTAATACAAACCATTAGAGGTTTTTTACCCAAAAAAAAGGAAGTCAAAACAAAATTTCTAAGCTGCTGTCTTCTATCGTTCACAAGTTCAATAAGATTGCAATTAATGGCCAATATAATGAGCATGTACATGACTCTTCCACTTCTCAAAATCTTTCACAAGTGCATTTCCTTTTTATTTTCATCTTCCCCAATGAATGATTCAGACAACACTGAATGCGGATTGTAAGGTGGATGAGAACCGATTTGCAATGGTCTGGGTAGCAAATTGTTGAATCTTCTGCTTAGCATCTGAAAATGAACACCATGTATTTTTTTCAGTGTGAATCTCAGATCTTGAAAAAGATATGAATAGTTACATCACAAGATAGATAAGTATCTACACACTACACATATGATACAAGGTGGTAATAACACTTAAAGTTGCAGCTGTAATTTGTGTATTCGCTAAATCACTCTTTTGTGTTCCGCATATGTTTCGAATAGGTACATCAACATGATTGCATTTATTGGAATGTCATTCTGAATTCATGTAATAGTTTCTAATAATACAAAACATCCCAACTTATTTTGGTGCATTTTCGAACATTTTTTTTTATCAACATGCTTAGAGACATATCATCTTCAGCACTTGCTCAAAACACGGTTGATGATCAGCTAAACAGGAACCACTGAATACTGGCACGTAAGCTACACTAACCAGCACTTAGTACCCATTGATTTATTCAATAACTAACCTAATTATTTCAGAATTTACTTCGGACTTTATTTTTATTTGAAATCTCATATTTCATTATCTTCCACTAAAATGTTGATTAATACGATATATAGGTTTTTATACTAAGATATGATAGCATACTATTGGCAATCCTATACTGACTCATTTTTAGGAAAGGGACATGTTTTAGGTCACAATTCAGGCAATTCATACTAGATTTAGAAGGCCATCAAATTCTAGAAAATAAACTGTTTACAAACCTTTACGGCATTTGGTGAAGCCAACAATATTTGCAATACTGAGGGTCAAACAAACTCCTATAACGAGGAGATAATCAGCTTGAAGCCTTATGATAGAGAATATTGCAAACACGATCCATAAAGCTGCCTACAAATCAAAGAAGAGCAACTTTAGATACTGAAACAAACTACAAACAGAATGGAAATGTTTACCGCACAAATTTTTAGTTTACCGCACAACATTTCAGATCTTTATTATTTAAAATCTAACCGTGAGCCTCTTTTTTGGGGGCCCGGCGGGGGGGCGCGCGGGGAAAAGGGGGGAGTTATTGCTATATATATATATATATGCTAAATTTGTATATTTGAGAAACAAGAAGGAATTTTGTGGGCTGTGACATGCTATAATAAATCATATTTGCTTACCGTTAGGTATAGGGACCACCAGAACAGCCATGAATCTTTCTTGTTCATGCGGGCCAAAGACTAAAGCAAAACGAAGAATGAACATATATGAGGCTCAAGCACTAATAGAACAAATGGTATATATTCTTAAAAGGCTTGAACATGACTACTAACAGATGGTGATGAGACCAAGTGAAGATAAGTTGATATTGAAAAGCATAAGATGTAATACTAACCTCTTGGTCAAGAGATTCAAATTTCCATACACTTTCACCAAGATCATTAATTTCATTCCACCACCTTAACCCAACTAAAATACGGCCACTCACATTCTTGACTACCCAAAAATCCAGAGCAGCAAGAAGAACAGTCACCACAAAAATGATGACAAAGCTACTAACGAATAGGGCAGAAAGTATGTAAAAGGCCAATGCAGCAGCCTGCCAAATCCAAAAAATAATGAATTTATGCACCGAAAGATAACTTTTCTTTTTTAAAAAAAGGAAGAAGAAGAAGAAGATAACCAGGTATACTAGACCTTGAAAACAACATGAAAGAAACACGTCTTCGGGTTGGCGTAATTTTCTACTGCAGTCTGCACGTGAGAGTAAGATTATATTATCTGAAAGGAAAAAATATCTTTGAAACAAGCCTAAAAAAATTAAATATGCCTATTTATACATTTCTCTTTGACTTACCAAGATCCTGTATAAACAGTACTAGAAAATTTTAAAACAATCATCAACAAATCATGCTCTATAGACTATAGTCCATGTCAAATGCCCAACAAAATTGGAACTCTTTCTTAATAATGTGAATGGGATTCCAAACTAGTTATTCTTCTTGTGCCAAAAGTTAACCTGAAAATTTTCCCTCTTAAACATTCAACTTTCATGTTTATTTCATGATCTTAATGTTGCTTGTTGCCCTTTTTTTATTTTTTTTTTAAAAAAAAAAAAAAAAAAAATGGCCTCAACCAAGCCAAATACATATATTAGGCCTACAAAAGTCGATTTGTATGCTTTCTTCGGCCCTCAACAATGAAAACTTTCTTCTTCAATTCCAACTTCTTTTCCTTTCATTCATTTTCTCAGCAACCAAAAGCGCCCCATTACAGTTTTAACAATTCTCTAACATGTACAACCCAGCACAGCCAAACTTCCACCCAACTAACCCAATTCAAACACTTGACTCAATCACATAAATTTTCACATTCCTTAGTCTTTAAATTTCAGCTACAACTATACAAGATATTTATATGTGTATAGGTGTGTATAATTACAATTAAATCAAGTTTCCAAATCTTTTATTTATCAAAACCAAATGTACAATTAACTTTTTCTTTCTTTTCCTCAACTTTCTCACCAATCAAACAAAAGGGTAAGCCTAAAACTCATCCAACAACAACAACAAGAAAAACCCAAATCCCAATTCCAAAACCCAGATCTAATTACCCGCCAAAACCAAAATTTTCACCATATACACACAAATTTAGAGAGAAACAGAGATTACACATAAAAAGAAAGTGAGTCAACTCACCGGGTTGAGATCCATGTTGGCCATGATGGACAGGCTTGAGAAATTTATCAGAAAGTTTTGGTCTTTTTGGTAATTCAATCTCTCTCTCTCTCTCTCTCTCTCTCTCTCTTGCAATGGGGAGAGATTTTCAGAAGGAAAATGTTTTTCTTTCTTAGGCCGTGTTTCTTTTTCGCAGATCCGATTTTTTTTAGATTTGTAGAATAGCCCCTGGAAATTGAAAAGTTTACTATTTTTCTCAGCTCTAATTTATGATAGAGCACTAATTTAATAGTCATATCTCTAATTTAGATTACTTAATGGTCATGGAAAAAATTCTAAAACACCTCTGATTTGATAAATCATAATCATTAATCAAAATACAACATTTTCAAGATAATTTATTTTTAATTTAGGCATGACAAGTCTTCTCTCACAAAACTCAATAATCTTGTTGCAATCTTTTTTCCTAGTAAAATGAATAAGATGTATAAATGGAATTTGTATCAAAATTGTAAATGTTAGAGGGAAAAATCAAAATAACCCGAAACTTAAAATGTGCAAATTGTAATTCAATCATTATTATATTTCATTTCTAAACCAAAAAAAAAAATAGAAGAATATGTAAAACCCCCTGTAATTTTCCAGTAAAAAATAAAAACCCCATAAAGATTTGAGCATAAAACTTAATTCCTATGTGATAATGTTTTACGTGTAAACCGTTAACAAATAGTAGGTTACTCATATGATAACATGTGTCCATATTATTTTTACATTAAATAGTACCAAATTGGGTTAAGTGTTAAATTTAAAACATTCAAGGAAATTAAGTGTTACATAAATAATAGTTTATACACTTGGGTTAAAAGGATAAAACCATACAAGCCTCTGTTTTGTACTTCAAACCAAAAAAAGAGAAGGAAAAAAAAAAACTCCCTTTGGCGTTTGTAGTATAATTGAGGTGCGCGCAAGCTAGTTCGGACACCCAAAATCATCAAGGCTATTTGGTCATCTTGTCATTGGGTTTACCTTTGGGTCCAAGTCCAACCTCTTGGGCTTAAGATTGCAATGTCAGAATCCAGATTGGAACCATGCAGTCCAAACTCCAAACTCAAAAAGCTATGTCAAGTGGGCTTTGGTTTGGTTCAGTTTCTCTTTGGGTTTGTACTATTGTAGCACATGAAAGGTCAACAGAGACAAGAGAAGGCAATGACCGTTTATTTAAATGAGAGGTTAAGGTTACAACCAATGTGAGTGAGGTGGGTCATTGTCTTATCCTTCCTAACTGCTAGAATGAGAGAGAACCAAAGAAACATTGTTCAAAAGTTCAGTCCCAAGAGACCCAAGAAAAAGAGAAAGTGGATAGACTATAGCTAGATAGAGTGGCATGGCAAAGTTGGTGGTGGTGCAACAAAAACAACCTTCTTTCTCTCTTCTTCCTTCCTCTCTCTCTGACTTCAATGGCACTAGACTCCACTCTCAAATTCAGGTTCCTCCTCTAACTCTCATATATTTTTATGTGTGTGCATAATATAAGTTTGCATGTCTTTGATTCTTGGAAAAAGTGAAGGACTTCTGATTGGTTATATCAATAAGCTTTTCTTTTCTTACATTTTATCTAGGTGGGTGCTTGGTAAATTTCATTTTCTCAATGGTACAAAGTGGAGAGAGAAATGGATGGCATATTGACCTTGTGTCTATATGTGTGCATAATATAAGTTTGCATGTCTTTCTTTCTTGGAGAAATGTGAAGGAATTTTGATTGGTTATACCATAAGTCCAAGTATAAATTGATTAGATATCAATAGGCTTCTATGTTCTTATATTTTATCAGGTGGGTGCTTGATAAATTTCACTTTCTCAATTGTTACAAAGTGGAGAGAGAGAAATGGATGACATATTGACCTTGTGTCTTGTGTGTGTATAATATAAGTTTCGATGTCTTTCTTTCATGGAAAAAATGAAGGACTTCTGATTGGTTATACCCTAAATCTATGTATGAATTGATTTTTTTTTTTGATAAGATATGAATTGATATATCAATAAGCTGTTCTGTTCTTATATTTTCTCTAATGGGTGCTTGGTATATTTCACTTTCTAAAATAACTTTGTACAAAGTGGATAGGGAAATGGATGACATGTTAGTTTTGCCTGGTTTTGTTGAAACTCAGTTTGTCAACTACAAAACTTACCAAGAAACTATAATTCTAGGCTTACTATGCCTTAAACACCCATGGATCATCCAACAGAACAACAGGTGCAATCATGGCACTTGCTTTAGTTCAATTGGCATGATGCAATTGTTAAATTCCAACTTTCCATCACTTTATATAGTGTCAATAAATTCACAATGTACATATATAATTGTGAAGCACAAGCCTGCCAACAGCTACAGCTATAGAGAAGCAGTTTATCTTAAACATTAGTCAATAGAATTGTTTCTTATCTTAGTGGAAGTCTCCAACTAGCATGCTTATGCATCAAACTAATAAATCCCTCTCTCAACTTTCTAATTCTTGTGACAGTTGAAAAGAAAGGTATGGAAGCCAAAAGGAGCATTACATGTCTCAGCATCAAGCACCAAGAAGATTCTAATAATGGGAGGCACCAGATTTATTGGTGTGTTTTTGTCAAGACACCTTGTCAAAGAGGGTCATCAGGTAGTTTCCCCCTTTGTTTTTTTCGTTTTCCTTTCCCTTCCATGTTTCTGTTTCTGATAGGTTTGAACCTCTTGGCATAATATATCCATATAATCATAATTCTAATGCTCAATAACATCTGGGACACCTTGTTAAGTTTATGAGTACATTTAACTTTTGGCAGGTGACTTTGTTTACCAGAGGAAAAGCACCCATCACTCAACAATTGCCGGGTGAATCCGACAAGGATTTTGCTGAGTTTTCTTCCAAGGTATACTATAACTTAGGAGTTGGGACTTGGGATTGAAAATGTCTATTAGCTGTCTGAATTTCTTGTTCTGGTTGTGGTCGTTTCATCTTTGGAGTTAATAAATTGCTGTGCTAAGTTGGTACTAAACTTGACTGTAATGATAGATCTTGCATTTGAAAGGAGACAGGAAGGACTTTGAATTTGTGAAATCCAGTCTCTCAGCTGAAGGCTTTGATGTCGTTTATGACATAAATGGTGTGCACACTGTCATTTCTGCACCCTTACAATATATTAAACTTTTCAGTTTTCATCCCCAGAAGCACAAATTCTTACTCTTCAGCTTCAAATAATTGTTAAATTTCGGCAAATTGTTTCAGGACGAGAGGCAGAAGAAGTTGAACCTATTTTGGATGCACTACCAAAGCTTGAACAGTAAGCTCTCAACAGCTTGTGGAGGAGATTTCACAGTCTATTTAACTATGCAATTAATTTTTCAATGTGAGCTCTGGATGCTCCATTGGTATTAAGTCATCTATCCTTGGACTTGATTTTAAAACTAGTTTGGGCTCAATTTGGAAATTTTTTTGCATTTCGTCCTAAATCATATTCATCTCTGACATGCAAATGACTGAATATAGCAAATCATTAATAGAAAGAAAATTATTTTTGAATAAAACCATGCTGTATTAGCTATAAATATTACTGCATGAGCAAGATAACTTGATATACTAAATTCGTAGGAAATTTTAATCATGTGTTAGGTAAAAATGCTATTGAGTAAAGCCATACAGTGCTTACGCCTTTACCTTTTCTGTTACATATGAAATTTTATATCTTAAATTTACCTAATTCTCAGGTACATTTACTGTTCTTCAGCTGGTGTGTATCTCAAAACTGATCTACCACCCCACTCTGAGGTATATAAGTTAGATATTGTGTTGCAAAGCTTACTGCTCATTTATTTCCACAAATGCAGTGAGGGTAATAAGCAATTGTAATAATAAGGCACCAAATGGAACAAGCCTTTTAGATTAAAAAAAAAAAAAAGTATATGAGGTTTTTCAAATGATAGTGAATTTAATTTAGGAGAAGTTGTCAAAGTCAGTTGAAATTAGAGAAAGGGACATCTTCAAATTTGTTAAGCTTGGTCTATACCAATGAAATTTAGGAGTTTAATCCGTGCTCAACCAACTGAAATTTGGGAGTGCAAAATCCTTAAGCCTTCATTGCTTGTCCTAAATAGTCCTTATCTTTTCTAACTTGTTGGTACCTGATTGTAGGTTGATGCAGTTGATCCAAAGAGCAGGCACAAGGGAAAGCTTGAGACAGAGAGCTTACTAAAATCAAGGGGTGTTAATTGGACTTCTTTGAGGCCAGTCTATATCTATGGACCGCTGAACTACAATCCTGTTGAAGAGTGGTTCTTCCACCGATTGAAAGCTGGTCGCCCAATTCCAATTCCCAACTCAGGGATTCAAATAACACAACTTGGTCATGTCAAGGTTAGACAAATTGCAATCATAATATGTATCAGTAGCAACTTCTGAAGCTATGAAATTTTTAATTCTTGTACTTAGGTTGAACATTCTCATAAGTAATTTTAGATAATGATTCAGTAATCAAGACATAAGTACATAACACACCAATGAGCTTTGGCTTAAATGATACTTCCTCCTCTCATAAAAATTGGTGGATGAAGAGATCATTGGTTCAAAACGCACAAAGAGTGTGTGTAGCTTACCAATAAAGAAAAAAAGTACATGACACACCTTTAGCAAGTTGCACTTAATATTCTTGAGCTAAGATTTTGTAGAATGACATATACAGCTTTAGAGAATTCAATGTAATTGAATGTGAGAGCAAGATTTTAATCTGATATAGTTTCGCAATCCCAGGACTTGGCTAGAGCTTTTGTTCAGGTGCTTGGTAACGAAAAGGCCAGCAAGCAAGTATTCAACATCTCTGGAGAGAAGTATGTCACCTTTGATGGATTAGCAAGAGCATGTGCAAAGGTAAAGGAACTTTATGATTTCCTGATATGTAGAAAACTTTCTTCCATGTACTTCTCTTTTGACTATTATTATTCATTTGTTTTTTACTTGGGACAGGCTGGTGGATTTCCTGAGCCTGAGATCATTCACTTCAACCCTAAGGAATTTGATTTTGGCAAAAAGAAGGCATTTCCATTCCGTGATCAGGTACATGTTGACATATAAAATTCATAGCTGAAAGTGTGAAGAATATAAATACATAATCCCCAAGGGGTTGTTGGCCAAGTGGTTCGTAAGACCTCATGAGATCCATGAGTTCTTGGGTTCGAAACCTCTAGCCAGTATCGTGAGATCACCCCTAATAGATTTCTTCCTATAATTACCTGGTATGTGTAGAATATGGGGATAACACACACCCGGGGGAAGAGTCAAGTGCTAAAAAAGCTCTGGACACCCTCGTGAGCCAAAAAAAGAAAAAGAAAAAAAAATATGTAACCTATTTTATTCATAAAAGTAGCTCATATATGTAACATATGAATATGGTGCCTTCTTTAGCACTTGTTACTAATGTTATCATCATTTTGTTAACACAATGCAGCATTTCTTTGCATCAATTGAAAAGGCAAAGAGTGTACTTGGGTGGAAACCTCAATTTGACCTAGTGGAAGGCCTTGCTGACTCCTACAACTTAGACTTTGGTAGGGGAACATTCAGGAAAGAGGCTGATTTCTCAACTGATGACTTGATTCTTGGCAAGACTCTTGTTCTTCAGAGCTAGACCATTCTTCTCTTTGATTCATTTGAAGTGTTTCATCTTTTTTAATACAACTTTCCATTCAAGTTGAGAAGGAATAACTAACCGAAAGCCATGTTTTGTAATGGGACAATTTTATCATCAGTAAAAGCAAAATTGCAAGTTACACATACTAGTTTCCATTCTCTATCTATGATGCATGCATGAAGAAAAATGTATTCCCTAGGGTCATATTAATTTCCAAGCTCTCAATCCGCAACAAGCTTCAAGAATTTGTGAAAGTGGTTTTGTTAGTCAGGTTCTTATGACTATGAGGCATCCCAAAATTACATTATTAGTGCAGAGCTTCGGCCCTGATTTTGCATGCAAAGCCCTTCATCATCCATTTTGGTACCTGGACACCTACTTGATCTTGCTGGGCCAAGAGTTCTGTGCAGCCTTCCACAGGCCAACTCATGAGACAAGCCCAAGCAATTAAGGGTTTCTTCTT
Source organism: Fagus crenata (assembly GCA_014362285.1). Classification (NCBI taxonomy): domain Eukaryota; kingdom Viridiplantae; phylum Streptophyta; class Magnoliopsida; order Fagales; family Fagaceae; genus Fagus; species Fagus crenata. Next base: position 28,846 of record BKZX01032008.1, read on the forward strand.
AGCCTAATGGCCAAGTGGGCCTTCCTAGGTCCTAAACAAAATCCAGATTTTCGGATTTCCAAAATGATAAGTAAGCATAGTCTAAAAGACGAGTGACCCCACTGTCTTCTACTCTTGTCTCTATCAGGCCCATCGGCTCTTTTAGGCCATGAATCCATTTGATTAGGCAGCCATCCACAACTATTACATGTGTGGTGGCAAAGCCAAAAAGAATGATTCAAGATAAGTACCCCTTTAGTGCCTTAACAAAATTTATAATACTTTGGCATGAATTAGTCCAAATTCATCTATTAAATAATAATAATAGAGACAAATTTATTATTTTTTTTTCATAATTTGTTAAAAGTGGCAACTGATACTACTTTATTATGTACTAATTATAATATACCACCACAAAAATTATGAAATTATAAAAAAAACTTATGAAAATTTATATGTTGTCACTGTAGACACCACATTTTGTACCCTCTACAACTTGAGTCTCTGGTCCCAATGACGAAAATACTAATCTCTATCAATATGATCAAAATCTTCTGTTAAGACTAAAAGATAATCTTTAGTGACTAAGGCTTAGGAAATCAAGCCTATTTCAAAAGCCCAGAGAGCTAAGTCTATTTTTTAGAGCCTAATGAACCAAAATTAAAGCCCAAATTGTCAAACTCTAACCTAAGTAGCGTACCACACTTTAATACAGAAGTACGCCACTGCTATAGGAAATCTTAATTTTTAAAGGTTCTAACTATAGTTAGGGTTGCTTCTTGCAACCCTAATTACCCTATTCTCTAAGAAACTCTAACTTTACCTTTTCTCTAAGAAACCCTAGTTGCCTCCCCCCTCTATATAAGGAGGTCCTCACCTTACAATTAAACACACCGAAAGCGGGGTAGAGAACCCAGTATCAAATTAGAGAGAGAAAGTAGGTAGAAAAATTAGAACTCTAAGAGTTTTCTAGAGTTTAGGAATAGCGGCGAAGCCCTAGGCATTTAGAAAAAAAATAAGGTTATTCTCTACTTCTTCATACTAGAAAGATAACCTTTTTTTTCTCACAAGCCTTCAATCATCAAGGTTTTCTTTTATTCTTCAACACAAGTATCAACAAGAGATCTGACCAAGAAACCGGTAAAATATTGTTATATTAGCTTTAAGGTGAAGGTATAGATCTTCTCAATGAACCATACTCTCCTCCTTGAATTATTTATGTCTCTTTAGCATAATTTGTTGCCTTCTATTATTTAACTTTTTCTTCTTATTTCAATAGTTTACTTTTTATTTTGTATTTTAAATTCTGTTCTTATTTCAATATTTTACTTTTTATTTAGTATTTTAAAATTGTGATTTTTATTTAGTTGTTTTACGTGGTATGACATTTCAAGTTATGAGTTTAGGTCTTTTCTTTGAAATCACAGAGTCATGGTAGCAAGTTTTCCATTCAAAGTATTTGTTAATCTTCTTGCATTGATCTCGTAAATTCACGGCATATTGGTTTCGTAAAGTAGGTTATTCATATTTGGATAAATTATACTGACACCCCTTTCTTTTGGGGAGACTAGACTCGTTATACCCTATTTTGGGGAAATGACACTCCATTCCCAAATTTGTAAAATAATTAACATTCCGCCCTTTTTTTTTTTTGTTTATTTTTTATTAATTTTTTAAACCAATGCCTAACTAACCAGAATTAAAAATAAAAATTATATTCCTATTATTTTAAGTTTAAGTGAGGAATATTCCTTTAAAAATGGCAGAAAATGGGGTTGAGTGTTAATTATTTTGTAAATTTGGGAGTGAAGTGTCATTTCCCCAAAATAAGGTATAGCGAGTCTAATTTCCCTAAAAAAATGGGGTGTCAGTGTAATTTACCCTTCACATTTTTATGTTCAAAATACGTTTCACGCCATGGTAATATTGCATCTGAGGATAGAAGTTGGTTTGGTGATATATTCAGTATTTCAATGCCTAAGTATTTGTACATGCCCATTTTTTAAACCCACACTTGAACGGGCCCCTAATAAATTATTTGGGCTTGATTGAATATTTAAAAAACCAGCATATTAAGCCCAACCCATTAAAATATCCTATGTGGTGCCCAACAAGCCATTTAGGCTTATTATGGAACATCTCGGCACTGTTCAAAGGCCCGAAGGAAACCCATATGAAGCCCCACAGCCCAAAACACACTAATACTATGATTATTGGGCTCAAATGTTATTGAGTTAATTAAGGAAAGCAGCTAGAGCCCAACAGTGAGTAGCCCAGCACTTAAACCAGCTATGGACAGCCTGTACGTGGGCCCCAAAGGCCAGAAATCACCAGCTGATTGTTATGGGCTCAATGTCTACTGCAAGTGGAGCCCACCTTATGTCATCTTTTCACTACTAAAGAGGAGAACAATGAGTTCCCATCTATTTACACGTACCAGAGGCAGCCGGCCTTCTTCCTCGAGCCTTTCTAAGCTGCTTCAGCATCACCAGCTCACCATGGCTCTCTATCTCACCAGAAATCATGAGTTCTAGTACTGTACATGCAGCAGACCTCTGGGTAAAAGCTCAAGGACTATTGGATACATCCAAGACACGTGGGAATTGGGAAAATATGATGAAAACCCATAACCCATGTCCATTTCAGTCCCAAAAGGACCCAGGGAGTAGCCCCACGGCCTAGACCCATGAGGGTACTACTCCCCTTATGTTGTTGAGACTTTAGGAGTGTGGTTTAGCGAAGGGGAGTGAGTCCCAAAATCTTGGTAACTATCAAGTTGCTGTCACTGGGTCTACTAGGAGGCATGGTGGCTAGCTTGTGGAAACCAAGGTCAATAGAGACATGCATGGCCTAACCTTTCACAAAGACCAACCAATTAAGCATTAAATGCCTCTGAGAAAACCATTTCAGAGGAGGAGAGAGCTTTATCCCGAAGTTAAGGAAAGACCATACTTATTTCCATTTATGAAATACTTTCAAACTCTTTCTTACAAAATATACCACTTATGGTTAAATTTGGAAATCCATTGGCTTAAGAGAAATCATAAACTTGATTTCCCCATCAGCTTAAGCCACACTAATCACTCCTATAAATAGGCTTGATTGCATTCTTAATGCATCATCCTTAGCATCAGAAGCATCCTAACCACAACAACAACACAATCAGCACAATTAGCTCAATACAAGAGAAAGAATTTCTCCAAGAACCAACTAGCTTACCTTTAAAGCACTCACTAGAGGAAACCTCAGAAAAATAGGAGTTTTGAGGTCATCTTTAACTTGAAAACTCCAATCCCAACCCAGAAATACAATCCCCCTCAAAGGAAATTAAGGTTCACTGCTCAACCCCTTTATTCCCCAAAAAACTCCCATAGCAGATGTCTAGGTTCAAATCTTAGAATGTTTTACCAAGATCATAACAGCCTTCTACCATTGACCTAGCTTCATAAAAGGTCCAAACACATCCTTTTCTCACCCTCATGCATGTCTTATTGGGACTGACTCTCTCCCACAAAGTCAACTCTTTTTTAGTCTCAACAAGTTTATCATTATTAATTATTTGTCTTATGGTAGATGCCAGCAGAGATATGAAAAGCATGTGTTTTAGCCACTTTTGATTAAAGTTATTGTGTTTCAAGTCTGATCCAGTTGAGGAATAGTGAAAGGCCTAGTCCAACAATTGTTCTTTGGGTTTCTTGTTGGCAATATTCTCTTGTCTAGCCTTCTTGGCCCTTGTTCTCATTTACTTGGGCTTCCATAGTCTTGGCTCTCAAACATTTTTGGAAGATGCCCCATTAGCCCTTAGGCCGAACTTTGGGCTCTTGGTTGAATTTTGGGTTTAACTCCCTCTTCTCAAAACTCAAGTCCACGTTGCGATCGCCCTCGGCACGACATGTGGCACTAGCACAAAAACACCCCTCAAAGTATTCATATGAAATTCGAATTGCCTTTTTGCGTGTCTAAGGCTCACAACCATGTGTTCATATGGCCATATGAAGGTATGAAATTAAATGTTGACCTGGTATGATTAATAATATAGATATTTGATTGCATGAACATTTTTCTTTGTAGCAATATCAACTCTTCCATCCTGAATTGGTTTTAATTCTCACATGCAATTTGCGTTCTTAAAGTTTAGGGATTTTTATTTGATTGATTTGACGGGTGATCTGTTCGTTGAATACTTATCTGATTGATTACAAATTCAAGTGTCAAATTAATATTTATTTCCTTGTGTGAGCATTTAATATATTAAATTGTGTGACTAGGGTTTGATTTTGATTTTTTATTTTATTTTATTTTATTTTTTTTATATATATGATAGAAATTCTAATCTAAACTCACACACATGTATATTTTGAAGATCCCGAGGATCGAATCCACACTCTCATAAAGGGGTGGGGCTTTTTAGGGATGAGGATTACTACTGGACCGAATACCCAAGTGGCTTGATTTTCTTATTAAATATATCTTTAGATATAGCCCAATAATATGAAAGTATGTCAACATTTTGGCTAGACAGGCTTGGATGTCTAACACCTTCCCAAGCACGTACCCTACATCCAAACTTAGATCAAACTAGTAAACCTTAATTTTCATATAGAGTTTATAAATGGTTATTGGACCTAAACCGGATAGCGACTTCCTTTTTTGTCCTAACCTCAATGAGGATTTAGTGGCCCTTACAATCCGAGAGCGCAACTCACAGGCGCTTCAAAAAATTGAAAAAATAATGTTGCCCCTCCATTCCATCAACTACCAAATCCTAATCTATTCATATCTCTTGATTTGTCTTCTTTTGAAAGTTATAGGAATAAGAACCTTCTTTGTGGCACATGAACATCAAATGTACATTTTTGGGCATTTGTTGTACCAACCAATCTAGTTCAAGTGGCAATTTGAGGATGAATGTATAGTTATATTACAATTTACATGCTTTTCAACAACTTCCTCTCATTTTCCTCTCTCTCACTCTCTCTCTCTCTCTCTCTCTCTCTCTCTCTCTATATATATATATATATATTTGTAAGTGGGTGGAATTTTGAGAGAACAAATGGAATTGCATCAAGGATTTTCACGTGAGGGAGTCATAGTAGTCTCACTCCATTGAGTTAATTGTTGTGAAAATTATCTTTTAAAAAATATTAAAAAAGAGAGAAAAAATAAATACAAAGAATTTATGTGGTTCGATAATATGTCTACGTCCACAGCAACTACACTAAGAAACTTTCACTATGAAATGAGGAAATTACAACAGTGCTACTCATATATAGAGCCCAACCCCAAATACACCCAAAGGACTCTCTATACTAAAGAATAATATTAAAAAAGACAGAAAAAATAAACACAAAGAATTTATGTGGTTTGATAATATGTCTACGTCCACAGCAACGACAGTGAGAAACTTTCACTATGAAATGAGGAAATTACAACAGTGCTACTCATATATAGAGCCCAACCCCAAATACACCCAAAGAACTCTCTATACTAAAGAATAATTCCAAAAGAATTTCTCTATTCCTCTCTTGTGTTTGACACTCTCTGATTATTTTCATCTTTCTTGTAGTTTGCTCCCTCTATTCTATTAATCTTTCTTTTCTCATTTTCTTTTTTTCCCTTTTTTTTTTTTTTTTTTTTTTTATGCTCCTCACATGCACACCACTTTTATGACAAAGCTTGTCCAACAACCTAATAAATGCATATTCTTCTTACTCCATGTGTATTGCTCTTAAGGAAATTAATGCAAAGAAGAAAGGTGCTACACTACTACTGAAGCTAAATCACGCATTCTATATTTTCTTCACGCGAGGTTGGATTGTTGAAATATGAGAATAAGTAAATCAAACAAATGGAACCAAAGAGTGGAGTTTAAAGAAATAAGAACTTATCGATGATTGAGAGCCGAGGAGTGGAAATTAACCCACTGTCCTAAGAAGTGATTTCGCCCCACTGGATGTAATTATCCTTGATGCAGTCTGGCTCCGGCAATCACCCCACAGGATCCAACAACAGGCTTTGGTTGTGTGCACTCACAAGCCAAAACCTTGAACTCACACTAATGCCTAGAAAATGTAACAAAAACAAAGAGAGTGAGGTAGAAGACTTTTGTTTATTTTCTATGTGTATTGAGCGATCCATTGCCTCAGTTTGTATAGGCTCACTACACTGAATTTCAGAGGAAACAGTTGACAAATTCCAACACATCCCAAACAATTTGCCGTGATAAAAGTCAATCTTGTTTTTCCTTTTTTGTGTCTTCAATGGTTAGTTGAATTGTGTGGGATTTTTTCTTTATATTTGGGAATCTTAAGACTAACAAGGAAGGAGTATTTTTTTCCGAAACAATGGAGCTGACTTTGTGAAGGAGGAGCAGTGTAAGAAGGGTCTGGAAGCATGGAAGCACATGCTTATTATTTGGGTTAGTGTGGGTAGGTGAGCATTAATTACTTACCTACCACATCTACTAGAGGATTCGGTTTTTGTATGTAAAGGTGTACAATTGTAATGCATTTTCTATTTTGAACCTTTTTCTATCTTAACAAAATATTAAGACATTTCCAAAAAGATTACAAATAAATAAAAACACTAAACATCCTCCAGCCAGACCAGACAATCACACATTATTCACACTTTAATATGTAGAAAACCCCTACAAGCTAAAATATAAGCCTGCCTTGTTCTCATCCCACTTAACATGAGAGACAAAGTGACACAAAATAAAGCGTGATAATTAAAAGAATATGAATTGTGTCAGTATTCAAGGGGCTGGAATCAACCAGTAAAAAAGAAACTCTCAAAGAGATAATTTTATTGACGGCTGAATAATCAAATTAGGTCTATTACAACCAGTACTTATATTGTTTAAAAGCAAACCCTAATTGACTTAAAACAGGAAAATACGAAAAGGACAAATAAATGCAAAAATTGCGTAATAAATTAAAACATCCTAAAACAGCCTCTAAACGCGCGAATTTGGGTTAGCCGTAAAATTAGGGACGGCAGATTGCACTTTTGGCCTTCTAGCGCTCAAATTGCACTATGAAATCTTCTGCTAGCTATCCTACATCAGTCCCTTCCACTTGGAGAGAACTCGACCTCGAGTTATGTTCTGGATAAAGAGGTTCATCGGAATGATAGTCATATAAGTCAGCAACATTGAATGCCTTTGAGATCCCCATGTCTTCTGGTAGGTCAATGACGTAGGCGTTGTCGTTTAGTTTCTTCAAGACCTTGTATGGACCATACTTCTTCGGCTTCAGTTTGTTGTAAGTCCCCACAGGAAACCTCTCCTTGCATAAGAACACCATCACCTGGTCACCTTCTTTGAACAATTTAAGTCACCTATGCTTGTCAGCAATGGTCTTATACTTAGCTGTAGTCTGTTCCAACTTCTGCTTTACTTTAACTTGTATTGCTTGAACCTGCTCTGTCATATTCTCAGCAACCAGTAACCTTGGGTAACTGTACCAGGTCCACAATATGCTTCGGGGGCTACATATACACGACTACAAAAGGTGATCATCCCGTGGCACTATGAATAGCACTATTTTATGCAAACTCAGCTTGGGTAAGAGCATAATCTCATTTCTTAGGTCGATCTCCACATATGCCACGAATCAAATTACCAAGTGTGCGATTCAACGATTCAGTTTGGCCATCAGTCCGTGGATATGCAGTTGTTCTGCGATTCAATGAAGTGTCAAACATCTTCCACAAGGTGATCTAGAAATGACTGAGAAACTTGGAATCACGATTAGAAGTAATAGACTGGGGAACTCCGTGCAGCTTCACTACCTCTCGAAAGAATAACCTTGCTATGTGGGAAGCATCTGAAGTCTTCCGACAAGGAATGAAATGTCCCATCTTGGAGTACCTGTCAACAACAACAAACACAGAATCTACTCCCCATTGGGTGCGAGATAGACCCAATACAAAATCCATAGACAGGTCCTCCCAAATATGATTATGGATTGGTAACGGCATATAAAGACTAGTATTCTGTGACTGACCTTTGGACACCTGATATGCATAGCACTTCTGAACTATACTGTCAACATCTCGTTTTAACTGAGGCCAGTAGTATCGCTCCTCCAAGCTAGAAATGGTCTTGTCTCTACCCAAGTGTCCATCAAGTCACAAACTTTCTGATTAATGGTGCAATTAGATCGAAAAATACTATGACGTTGGGTAAGGTCTTCTTGCTTTGGAACATACAACACCCACTGCACTACACAATTAACTTGTTCGCCAACCTCCTCTACGAACTCAACTCCATCATATAGGTCTCCATCCTCATTTTCATCATCAACATCTTCCACTCTTCCATCCTCTTCTTCTACCAAACCCACTAGCCTGCATTCTGGACAAGTGTTAGAGCGATGACTCGGCTTTCCGCATCTATAGCACTTTTCAAGTCCATTCCTCACATAAGGGTTTGGGTTCCTGGGCGCAACCTTTCCATTTGTTGCTGCTGCCATATTGGTAGTGTTGTCTCCATTACTGTTAGTGTTCCTGAATGGCCCTCCTATTGAACGTGCTTAAGGTTGAGGTGATTGGGGAGCCTTCCCTTTTCCAAAGTTGTAGCTTGACGATTCCGGGGCACTCCGCATGTAGTAGTCGGATTGACCACCTTTTCGTTCCAACATCTCTGCTTTCAGGGCCATGTTATGGGCTTATTCAACAGTCCAAAGGACCTGTAACCCTATTTTCTCCCTTAGTGACGGCTTCAGGCCATTAAGATACCTGGCAACACGTTGTCCTTCTGTCTTTGTCAGGCTATTGCAATCAAAAAGCCGAGAGAACTCTCATGTATAGTCAAACACTGTCTTGCTACCCTGGATGCAATTCTGGTACAGTTGGAAAAGATGCTGCTCATAATCTGGTGGTAGAAACCTTCTCATTAGCAACTGTTTCATCCTACGCCAGGTCCTCACAATGTCTTTCCCTTATCGCTGCCTGTTCTTTTGCAGTTGATCCCACCATACTGCAACCCCACTCTTCAACCTGAATGCGACAAATTTTACCATCTTCTCTTCTGGAACTTCCATCATCTCAAAGAAACGCTCTACTTCAGAAACCCAATCGAGGAAATCCTCGATATACAAGTTTCCATTAAAATTAGGGATATCTGCCTTCAGTCGATAATCATCATAATCCCTGTTTCGCCTCACCTGTCGATGTGCGTTTGCGCCATACCCTTCATCAACTTCCTCTTCAGACTCATCATCATTAGCGAACTATCGACGATGATATCTATGAGGTCTTTCTGGAACACATCTGTTAACAAGGGGCTCCCGATTAAATCTTTAAGCGCATTCCCTGTCAACTCGCCCTTCGTTGGCGTTGAGTCTCAGCTCGACAAGCAGTTCTCGGATCTCGGTCATTTGTTGCCTCTGTTCCGTCATCTGTTGCCTCTGCTCCTCAATCGCCCTCCAAAGAGCATCCTCCTCACTAGCTCTGTCGTTAGGGCCTTCAACTCTATCTCTCGCTCTAATACCATTTGACATAGAATAAAGCGTGATAATTAAAAGAATACGAATTGTGTCAGTATTCAAGGGGCTGGAATCCATCAGTAAAAAAGAAACTCTCAATGAGATAATTTTATTGACGGCTGAATAATCAAATTAGGTCTGTTACAACCAGTACTTATACTGTTTAAAAGCAAACCCTAATTAACTTAAAAACAGGAAATTACGAAAAAGGACAAATAAATGCGAAAATTACGTAATAAATTAAAGCATCCTGAAACAGCCTTTAAATGCGCGAATTTGGGCTAGCCGTAAAATTAGGGATGGCGGATTGCACGTTTGTTCTTCTGGCACTCAAATTGCTCTATGAAATTTTCTACTAGCTGTCCTACGTCACAAAGACACGTTGGAAGGAACTTGCCAACAGTAAGGTCTCCTCAATAATGTTTCCGTATGATGCAAAGCTAGGAGCATAGGACCGGGATCTTTGAGAGCATTGCAGATAAGCTAGCTAGGGAGTCTCCTTCCACCTCAACCCCGGATAAGCCAACATCCAAAGGTAGTGGAACCGTTTGCAAAGGGCAACAATTGGTTGCCCGGATTAAAGAAGGGCTTCACTAGCTTCGTACCTTATCAGGTATTGAAAGACATTCTGGTTCTCGAGCTGCATAGTAGTCTGCATATAATCGCACTACTGTAGTGCTACCTGGCATATATATTGTCAAGTGGATTAAGCACCTATTGGTACAAAGCTTTATTTCGTCTATTCCAGACAGAGCTGGCTGAACCCATAGGCCACAAAGACCATGTCAGTTTGTAAATGTTTAGATGTAAAATTGGTAGTGTCTCTAGCATTACTCTTTTTGCATTAAAGAGATATGAAAGAAATCTTATTTTGTTTTTTTGACATCAAATATTTATAATATTGTCCCAAGGAGACTATATGAAAAGTGATTATAAACTAGTGGCTAAAATCAAAGATTAGAGGGAGAGAGCGAGGAAAAAAAATCCATAGAAATCCCAAAAACCTTGACTCAATTTGATCACCCACAATCCCTCAAAAAATATATATATATATATATATATTAATAAAAGTCATCTATATTTATTTTAGAGAGGTGTTATTTCCACACCCATTAATAATTGATACAAAAAGTTGCATCAATTATTGATATTTCTAAAAATATCATAATCAATTATGTGGAAATATTATTAACCTTATTTTATTTTATTAAAATGTCAATCCATATTCTCTAAGAATATAGTCTTACAGCCGTTGTAAGAGCATTCTTATCAGACTCAGTATTTTTTTTGCCAATTTGGTTCTAAAAAACCCATTTTTGTTAGTTTAGCTAAAGCACCACTGTATCAGACTCCCTATTTTAACTTTACTATTCCATTTTTTAATATATCTTTATTATTATTATTATTATTTTTCACAACTCCCGAAATATTACACTACAAAAAAATACTATTACACTAAAAAAATATCTTTTTTATTCCCTCAATTGATAAACAGTGACTTGCTCATATGAGAGAGTCACTGTTCATCAATTGCCCTTTTTTAATAGTTTGAGGAGGCTGGTGTTTGAGAGTTTTGCTGCCTCCTTTCTCTTTTCCGTTGATTTCGCCCAAATACACATGCTGATACGGATGCTCTAATGCATGCTTTTAATGCTAGTTGTTTTGTTTTTGGTCAAGATCCGTCATGGACCACTTGTCTTGATTAGGATCCGGTGCAATCAAGTGCGAGTCAAACTGAAACCTACGCGATTATGTATATGGGCACCTGTCATACGTGTCTTGATCAGGATCCGACCTACTCGATTACGACACGCCACCCAATGCGTCTTATTCTTGTGTCACATATTTCAACGTTTTCAAATGTCACGGAGGAAACAAAAAGAAAGTGGAAGTGTAAGTACAATTGTCAGAGATTTCCTTGGCCAATGCTTTGCAATTAAGAAATCCTTTTTGCTAGCAAAGAATTTGGGACTTCAACGTGTGATAGTGGAAGGGGAACATAGAGAGTTGTTGGGATTTTTAAGATCAACTGAATTTGGGACTTCACCGTGTGATCCTTTTGGTTCTCTAGTCAATGACATTAATTATCAAAAAAATATATTCAATATTTTATCATCTCACACCTGTGTAATTTGACTAGTTTTACTCTAGCAGAGGAAACATTTTCTTTTGGCTGTTGTAAGGTTTGGATTGAGGAGTGTCTTTGACTTCCTCCTTACTGTTGTACAGAATGATTTACCTTAATTATAAATAAATCTCTATCGTCTTTTCTCAAAAAAAATGTCACGGAATTATTTAAATAAAAACAAGTGTATACACAACAGTTTTACAATTGTGTTTTTAATTGGATAAAATAAACTTAAATCATTTTATTATTTATAATTTATAATTTGACATATTATTGTTGTTTCGGCAGTGAAAAACGAATACCATTTGAATTCCTCCTCAATTAAGCTAAAAGCGCAAAACGTTAAAACAGTCAAGTGGGGTTGTGCTAAGCAGTAAATATATGGGGAGTTAAAACTTTATACTAAAGCTCAAAGTTTTGAGAGTTGGGTATGACTATCAATTTAATATTAAGAATTATAAAAGTCTCCATTGGAAATATTAGAAATATTAGCGGGTATCAGGTGAGTTATAAAGTTTTTGACAAATTATTTAACTTTTAAACAATGTAATAATACTATGAATTTTTGGTGGATTTTTTGGATTAAGAGTTACCTTAAGGATTAATAGTTAGGATTAATTTGATAAGTCATGAGTCACCAGGGATGGAGCTATTAGTGGGATAGGCTGGGATGTAGCCCAACTCAATTTCTTTTATTTTTTCTTTTTTAAATTTTACAGATATAATTTTAATTAAAAAAATATATATAGCCCAGCCAAAATTCTGGCCTGAACCATTGTTACGAGCGAAATTAATGTTTCGGGATGAAATTTGTAATGAGTACTCTGTCGTCTAAAGTAAACCACACTCTTTTGTCTGCGTTTGGAACGGAGGAGAAATAATAATAAGAAAAGTGTAAACACCCAAGGAAGAAGGAATGAAGGATCAGGGGCGAAACAATTAGAATAAAATAAAAACAATTACTCCTAAATTTAGTAATTGGCTCCCCTTGGATTTTGAGAAGAAAAAAAGCTCTATTGAGATTTTGTAAAAAATAAAAATACTATTTATTTGTATCATCTCTCAAAATTATGATAAGCCTAAATACCAACTAAATTTAACCTAAATAACAACAAAAACCACATAAAAAATTAGCCCACAACAGCAAATTACACTATTGGACTACTGACCCATTTTTAGCATTTTGGTGGTTAATGGTTGATCATCTATCTTTAGATGTTAAACCTCACGGAAGATTCAAAGATGTGTATCTAAAGAAATAGATATTGATTTCTTAGAAAGTTAAAAGAAAAAATATGTAAGATTAAGACATAATGCTCATCATGGTCGCCCTAGATAGTATGAAGCCTAAAGTGACAACTCTAAATAGGGCCTTATCATATCATAATGAAAAAAACTTAAGATAATAAATACTATAGAATAAACTAGAAAATATCTAAATAGGATAAACGACCCAGTTTCACTTGAACAAAACAATTAGAATTAGTCTCGCAATCAAACGGTGCTACAATCTCACTTTCACTTTCTTTTATTTTTCTTTTTTTGATGAATCTTTCTTTTATTTTTCATTATCACCTTACTTCTTTCTTTTATTCTTACGGCCTCTCTAGATCTCTCCTTTCATCTTCATCATCTTTTTATTTTATTTTTTCACTTATGAATTTCTTCCCTCAACTTCTTTCATCAACTCTTTGTGTGTTTTTCTCCCCTCATCTTCTTCATCAATTTTTGTGGGCGGGTCAAGATTTCCTTGACCCATCTATCTTAATATTTTTTCCGTGCCGATAAGGAGTTATTTATTTAATTGCCGTTAAATCCCTTGACCAATCTATCTTAATCGTTGACTTAGGAATCTTCTGCTTTGTTCTATATTTATTATAGGACAGTGGTAGTTTCGCACACTTTTTGATATTAAAAGATGAGTTATTTTTGTGCACCATTTTTCTTATCATATCCCATTTCTGTGATTTAAATTTTCAGCTTTAGTCTGGAGATGGGGTATCTAGATGTGATTATTGAGGGGCTCTCAAGCTTCTTTTCTATAGATGCCGTATCCAAGCGGCAGCGGTAGATTGAATGTTACGTGAAAGATTATTGGGTCGATGATATTGGTTTTTTACATTTTCGTAGGGTTTTTTACATTTTCGTAGTTGTTTCCTCCTCTCCCCAATTGTCAAATATGGCTGCTGTCGTATTGGCAAAAGTGGGCTCCTGTTTGGCTGTTGACAGGGTGTGCCTGGAAACATTTGCAGTTGAGAGATTTATTCAGTTATCTGTTTTTGTGCACCAACCAATTCGTGCACCAACCAATTCATTAACTATCTATTAAAAAAAAATATATCCCATTTTTTTTGTAACAGGACTATTTATTTTAACAAAATATCTATTATAGAAGGGCCGCTGCGAATGCTTTTAGTCATTAGTCTAAGCTACGTCGTCGTTTTGAGGGATGAAAATGAAATTGTCTTAGCAAAAAAGTGGCACCCCCCGGACCCATCTTAGCTTAATTCTTTTATCTAAACCGACAAGAAATTATTTATTTAATTCCCATTAAATCCAATATTTTATCATAATCAAATCCACTTGAAACAGCCCCATCTTATTTTATCATAATCAAATCCTATATAAACAGCCCCACCTACATTGTGAGTACAAACATTTCTTCTCAAACAAACACAAATTTCCTCTCATATTCTCTTCCAATCCAAAATCACTTGAAAACCCTTTTTTCTTTCTCAACCCCACAACCTTAAACATTCACCCTTTTCTTCATTTTCCTAGAGAAACCATTTTTCTCTCTAGCCAAACACTCTAAATTCTTCTTAAACCCAATTCCAAAGCCTTAAACCTTTGTTCAATTCTCACTTTCTCCAAAAACCACACTTCAAATGGCTCCTAACATCACCACCAACGCCACTGCCATCACCAAGCCTGTTAGCATGCCTAGCAAGGCCTATGTCACATTTTTAGCTGGTAACGGTGACTCTGTGAAAGGTGTGGTTGGCTTAGCCAAGGGCCTTAGAAAGGTCAAGACCAAGTACCCTCTAGTGGTTGCAATTTTGCCTGATGTCCCTGAAGAGCACCGTGAAATACTTGGTTCACAAGGTTGCATAGTGAAGGAGATTGAGCCTGTGCACCCTCCTGAGAACCAAACTCAGTTTGCCATGGCCGACAATGTTATCAATTACTGTAAGCTACGAATTTGGGAGGTATGTGCGAGTTTATTTATTTTATTTTTTTTGATATATGATAGAAATTCATTAAATGTTATGGATTCCGTTCCGTTCCGGCCGGAACGGCCGGAATTTCTGGTACCGGTATGTAAACCGGTACGAGAAACCCCCTCGCTCCACCTCGGCCAAAATTTCAGTGCGTTCCGGCCATTCCGGCCAATTCTGACCTATTTCGGCCGGTATTTAAATTTCAGGCGGATCAAGTTTGTTAAACCATTCACGGGTCTTTTGGTTGTCTCCGGTCTCATATTCTATAAAATTTTGCTCAAAACAACAACAATCAGCCTTAATATGTTGATTCCATTAGCCCTGAGTACCTTTAGCTTGTTCGCCGGAAGCCCATAGTTGCTGATCTCGTTTGATACTGTGAGATATTGTTAGTGAGAGAGAGAAAAAGAGAGACGGTCAGTATTATCAAGCCAAGGGAATAGTTGTGTGCTTTTTAGTTTTTTATGATTACATGCCAATTTTGAAGGAAGGAAAAGATAAATATCAAGCTAAGGGAATCTATATATATATATATATATATATATTAAAGCAGATGACGTTGCCATCTATCTGCCATTTGGCATGTATGGCAACGTCTTCTGCATGACACGTGGTAGCTTAGTTGGATAAATGCTGCCACGTATTTGCCATTTATCTATAAAAAAAAAAAAAAAAAGTAATGCCCTTAAATGTGCAATATTAAATGTGAACTATTAATTCCACTAATTTCCTTTATTCATACTTCAAAAATTATGTGGTTTCACCAAGGGAAAAAATAAAATAAAATAACTTATAAATAATGAAGCTTTAATAGTGTATATTATGGCTCCTTAATTGTCATGAGTTAATATGTGTCAATATCTATCTATATGATATATATGGCAATTAATTATTTGAAACATAAAAAATGTCCCTTCAAATTTCTTCTTCATATATATATATATATATATATATATTAATTTTGAATTTCTCATTTGCAAATCAGTTTTCCAAATCATTCATATTCCATGACTTTGAGATTGCCAAAAATGTCAAATGACCTTATATATTTTTTTAACCCATTTATTTTAATCCTTAAACACAATAGTTATAATATGTTGTTTCAAATATACATTTAAATTACAACTTGGACATTTGGCCCAATGGTCAGTTTTCTCCCCAAAAAGTCTCACCCTTCTGTGAGGGTGTGAGTTCAAT
>BKZX01032012.1:0-10173 GCA_014362285.1 Fagus crenata
TTTACTGCTGGTTTGAGATCTCAAAATGAGGGAGGGATGTCAAACAAGACATGGTTTGGAAAAATAAGAAGATGAATGAATACTTGGACACCAAGTGAAGGCCTGGCTTGTACCAGACCAAAGTGGCAAGGCAGGGGTTGTTGGCTTCTTTGGGCAAGCAAGTAAATTTTATTGAAGAACAATATTGTTCTTATGATGCTGCCTGTTATTAAGGTAGCCCTTAGGGTTTGGCCTGTGCTGAATTAAATGTTGCTTCTACAAATCATACATGTTCTCTTTGAAGCTTACACATCGATGATTATGAAATGGACAACCATCAGAAGTATGAAACTGAACCACATAATACCAAGTGGAAACAATTTAATAGTTGAAGAATGATATTACTAACCAGAAGCAGAAGCTCCAAGATGAAGCAAAGTTGTGGCAAGTGCTAAAGATGAAAGAACAATTGCACATATAATTTCCAGACGTTGGATCAACCACTCGCTGGCTGAGAAACCATGGAAGTAAGGACTTGCGTTTGTGTCAATAAGTTCCAAGTTCTTCGAAAAGTACCGTTCTTCCTCCCCAAAAGCTCTGATTGTCATGGCTCCAGCAATGGATTCAGCGAGGTGGCTTGCAAGCGAAGACTTGGTTGTGCCATCCGTTCGCATCAACTCTTTTGCAGAAGCAAGGTAGTATCTCTGTTTATTTAAACAAAAACAAGTGCCAAAGTTTGTTGAGAAGTCAGAATATATAAATGAAATCAGGAAAGGAAGACAATTTCTTATTTAGCAGTGCATAGGATCAGAACAGACATCACTAGATGAGAGTTGGTGAGTACCAAGTTTATAGCCATTTCATTTTTGACATCAAAGAATGGGGCGGCCTAATTAAGACTTTTAGGGAGGTCAATTGACAAACTTGTGAATTTGGAAAAAGAGCATCATCTTAATTGAGTTTCTAGTGGAGAACAATGAAGCCACCTAAATACTATGCGCTGCAATGGGTTTGTTTCCTTTCAATCATGAACAAATTTTGTTTTTTAAATCATACAACATTATTCTGTAGTACCTGTAAAAGAACAGTCAGATAAACCATGGGTATGATGACAAACAAGACTGGCCAGGTTAAAATAGCCAGTATTACATAGGTGGAGTATGCAGTCATGGTGGAGACAAGTACAATACTTAATCTGCAAGCCACATCAATGTCGATGACACTCATATCAGAAGCCACCTAAAAAAGTAAATACCAATGTAAGTCCCGTTAAGTTTTTCTGAAGCATAGCAACTATTACTTTTGAAACTCTTACCCGGCTGAGTATCCTTCCCAGAGGTGTTGCATCATAAAAAGACATTGGTGCCCTGAAAAGAGAGCTTAGAAGTGTAGAAAAAATAGATAGTGATGCCCCAAAACCTAAACTAACAACAGAAATTGCTCGGAGGAGTAAAAATAAAACCATGATAGACCCAATCCCAGAGTAAACTGCAATCAATCTCACTCTGCTTACACTAGAAACCTCAATTTCAGCAGCCAACCAATAGTTTTGTATCAACTGTCCAGCTAAGAATATGAAGTGGCATATAGCTGCCAAGAAGAAGTACAAGAAGCCCTTGCTCTGACTCAGATACTGAATGTAAGGCTTTAGACCAGTGTATCCTGTTTCTCTTTCTTCTTTCTTTATCAATTGATCTATAGATAATATTAACTGTTCCTCACAAATTTTCTGAATTTCTCCTGTAGAGGTTTTAGATTGTTGCAAAGAAGCATTCTTGGCATGTTTCTGGGAACCAACAGTGTCATTGTGTGCATTGACAAGGTTTTGAAATTCTTGACTTGATGCTAGCAGCTGATCATATGTGGAAGCTCTGAGAACCTGCCCTTCAGACATAAACTGCCAACAATTTGATGTTTATGTAAACAGCTTGTGCAAAGATCTATTTTAAAGATCAGGATCATATTCAAGAAGAATATGTATAGAAAGTAGCAGCAACAGACACACACACACACACACACATATATGAAAGTTAGTTTATTGAGAAAAAAGCAGTAGTTTCACTAATATACCAACCAGAATAGAATCGAATGCAGGAAGGAAGTCGACTTGGTGGGTCACCAGTAGGACTGTCTTCGCTGATAGAGCTTCCATAACATATTCCTGGTGGTGAGCCATGTTAGATTTCTCTTAGAAATGACACAATTAGTAGCATAAGAAATGTCATTACATTAAATAGACTGGTTGCAGTATGTGCATCAACAGCACTGAATGGATCATCCAAGAGATAAACATCAGCATCCTGATAGAGTGCACGGGCAAGTTGAACTCGCTGCTTCTGACCACCACTTAGAGTAACACCTCTTTCTCCTATTTCTGTTTGATCACCAACTGGAAGCATCTCAAGGTCCTTTATAAGAGAGCACTTTCTAAGCACTTCTTGGTACCTATGTGAATCCATTAGGGACCCAAAAAGAATATTTTCTTGAATAGATCCCGTTTGAATCCAGGCTGTTTGAGAAACGTATGCTATCTTTCCATAAACATGAACCTGGAAGTTTAGAGCCAGAATTTTAGCAAGATTTTATATTTTGTTTTATCATATAAGATGTCTACCATGTAACTGGTGCATATAAATCAGTTAGTGAGTCATATCTTCTAGAAAGTGCAGTAGGGGAAGACTAGAGGGAAAAAAGAAAGAAGAAAAAAACTAGATGTGATATTCTTCAAAACTTTCTTGCAAAAACTTAAGTATACTATGTGCCAATTGAAAGTTGATTTAAACAATGGGCAAGTAATGAATGATTACTTACCATGCCTTTAATGTTTGGAACTTCTCCCAGAATAGCAGCTAAAAGGGTTGATTTACCAGAGCCAACCTCTCCACAAATGGCTACCTTTTCTCCTGGTTTAACCGCCAAATTTATGTTTCCTAGAAGGGCCTTTGCAGAATTAGTCTCCCATGATATTTCAGTGGCCCTGATTAAAATGGATTGCTCGAGCTCTTTGTCATTGCATTTTTGCCTTGCATATCTGTTCTGCAACTCTGGTGCCTCAAGGAACTTTAAAATCCGAGTTAAAGAGACCTTTGCTTCAATGAACACTCCAGCAACATCAGGGATCATCCTGATAGGCTCCTGAACAATGCGCAGACTTGCTAGGAATGTGAATACGTTACTAGCAGAGAGTGTAACTCCAAAGAAGTAGCATGCCCAGAATGTGGCTACTGATACTAAGATTGGAGATGACCAAAACAAAATCAGATAGTACCCTTTTTGTAATAGAACCGCTAATATCCACTGTAGTTCTTCTTTCCTTAGAACTTGTATAACATTCTTAAAATGTTTCTCCCAAGCATACAACTTTAAGACCTTCATATTTGCAAGAGCCTCGGTAATGGCCTTTAATCTCTTATCTTGTGCCACCATGAGCTTTGTCTGATACTTATGCTGCAATTTGGCCACTGGTGAAGTTGCAAGCACAGTTAAGATGATTACAAATAGAGCTGCAACAGTTGCCAGCCCAACAGAGTAATAGACAATAGCTAATGCAATACACAACTGAAGACTTGTTGACCATATTTGATGAAACCAATATGGAAATTCACCTATTCTATAGGCATCTACAGTGACATAGTTCATTATCTGACCAGGAGAATGATTCACCTTAGCAGCATTCGAGAGTTTTAGTTGCTTCTCATAAATAGCTGCAGATAGGAAA
Source organism: Fagus crenata (assembly GCA_014362285.1). Taxonomy (NCBI): domain Eukaryota; kingdom Viridiplantae; phylum Streptophyta; class Magnoliopsida; order Fagales; family Fagaceae; genus Fagus; species Fagus crenata. The sequence goes on from BKZX01032012.1 coordinate 3,698, forward strand.
GATCTTACTTGGAGCCCAATCAACCTAGTTTGAAAGAACCACTGCCTCTCTGATAATGACTCCAGACACTTTGCTAAGAAGAGCACTCCAGCCAGTGCATAACCCTCATATTTGAAAGCTTCTTTTCCTTCAGCAACCTCAATGAAGGCTTTGAGAAATAGTGGACCACTGGACACTGTGAGGACCTTGATCAATGCAAATAACCCAGAAATTAAAATAGCTTTTCTTTGGCAGACAAAAATTGCTGATACCATAGAAGGAAGATCATATGTTCCTTTCTGTTTCTGTTTGCTCAGTTTCTCTTCAAACATTAAGTAGCATGTTTGTGCGCGATCTTCCTGCCGTAACTGTGGAATTTCATTTTCCTTAAGGATTTTATCTTTACCGTGCTCCATCAATGGATTCAACCACCAAAATGACATTTTACTAAGAAATCCAGCTTTGGCAAAAGGAGTGACATTGTCATTTGAACAATTTTCATCAGTGTCACTTGCTTCTTTACCTTTCAAAGGTGCATACAAAGCATCATGAGTGATGTTTGGATCAGTTTCCACATACTTATGTTCCTGAAAAGCACACAAGAACAACAAGATTGCTCCAGGAAACGACATAATGTCTAAAACAATCTTAATAGATGCCTTTTTGTCCACAATAGCAACCCAAAGAGATGAAGAGCAAAGTAATCCTGCAAACAAGGTGGCAATAGAACAAAGCTTTGCTGTTGTGACATGTGGAAGGCGTGGTCTCTCAATAATTACTGCAAAATTAAGCAGCATCCACGTGAAGCCTTGGAATAGCAATACTAGCCATCCATGCAAAGGGAATATGGCTCTCTTTTCATTCAGATTCTCACCAATTATCCAAATCCCCAAACCCAAGTAAGCCAAACTCAGACCACCATTATAAATGCTTGTGCATATCAACATTGGAGAAAAGTGTTTAGACTTTGAGGGTGCTGTGTTCTTCCTTGAGAATGATCTATTAACAATGACATATAAGAACATTGCAAGGAAAAGTAGATCAAGAAAAATGACCAAAAGGTGATTGTTGCATGTATATGGGTGGAATATGGATATAATATCATAATTGCATGTCTTTTCATCTTCCTGCAAGCAATTCCCACAGAAAACAGTCCAGAGACTCATCACTATCCCTTGTTTACTGTGCCTTCAAAGAGCTGCAATAAGAACTTAAAAAAAAAAAAAAAAAATCATGTATGTCAGATTTTCAGTGTTTATGCAGAAGTAGTATCATTTAAATGAAACTAAAATCAGTGCCTGCAGTTCAAGTGAATGGAACACACAAAAATACAAGTTACCATTTCATGTTGTTTCTTATGTAATAAAAATTATGCCTATCTTCTTAGGAAGATTGAAAAACATGAATTAACCAATTATAATTTTTGTTTTTTTTTTTTTTGGTTATGGTACTTAATAATAAAGTTTGAATAAGGGAAAAAAAGCAAAGAGAATAAATAGCAACTAGTTAAGTGATATACCCAAAGTAGTTCAAGCAAACAGAAGCATTCCCTTCAATAGTATGACAACCCTTGTAATGCTACAAATGCTGTGAAGCTTTCTAAAAGTAAATATATGTCTAGAGGTCCAGAATGATCTAGCTGAAATAATTGGCATCAATGACTAAACAGGATTTGGAAAGTAGTACAACTCAAAAAGCAAAACATCTCTATTATTTTCATTGAAACTTATCAATACATTCCCAAAAAGATCCATATATGCTCAAACTAAGTATGTATTAACTGAGATGACTGACACAGAATCTTGAGCTAACATTCCTAAAGCAATTCCATGTCTGATTCGTACTTTTAAACTAACAGTCCCTGCTTTGCCATGCTAAAAAGCCCATCTTTTTCATGTATTATTACAATACAACTCACATCTAGGTTCCGTTTCCTCAAGTACAACATCTGTTTTTATTCTCATTAGCATCTTCCTTCGATAATCATAGATGTCAACATCAAAGACGTTTCAAATTTACCTTTGACACACCTTAATTTGCAAAACCAGGAAAAAAAAAAAGTATGACTTAACATTTACATTTCTTCTTAAACATGCTCAAAGTTTCCCCCACAACCTTCTGTTCCGTCACGGCACAACCACTATTGTGGCTCTAGCTACTATCAACTTTGGATCATCATTGCGTCTACATGAAATATTAATGATTTTTTGTGCAAACCAAATAGCAAAAAATATTTTTAATCAGGATCATTTTTATGTTGCAACCATACATAATTAAAAAAAGAAGAAGAAGAATTTCTTTGAAAAAATTCCCAATTAAAAATATTAGTCAGAGTCTCTTTTGTCATACTCACACACACAGTTTGTATTGTCTTGCAACAATCTCTTGTTGGGAGTAAAATATTCACATGCACATGCAGTGTTTTCTCATAATTATTAAGTCACTCTTGATAACATTTTTACGTCTTTCTATTTTCGAGGTAACGTTAAATTTTTTAGAATATGTTGCATCAGTTTTCCTTTCGAATATTGCTTTATAACATCTTGTCCATAAAAACATTCATCAGAAGTAACCTCTGATTATTTACTGTTTAAAGTGACGGGAGATATTACATGTATGACCTAGCTTATTACTACTTGTTAAAATGAACCAAAAAAGAAAATTGAGCCAAAAACCTTGTGGTTGAATTAGTACTTTTTTGTAATTTTTAACGGAAATATCTATAATTCAAATTTTTTTATATCCCAAATTATCAATTTATAAAAAAATAAATGGTACAAATCAAAATTAAAACAATAAAGAAAAACATGGGTTTTCATGTGACGTCTTGAAACCTATTATCATATTTGACACAGATACTATTTTATTTGACTATATCACATTCTAACTTGAAAATATAAAATAAAAAAATACTAAAAAATTGTGAAGTTATCATCTATTCATGTCTAACTATTTTAGAATTTCCCAGAGTTACTAGAAAGTCAATCTAATAGCTAGCAAGCACACATAATTATCTTTTGAAGACAATATAGATACATCATCGGCTCGCTGATTTTGAATATCATCATGACTAATGATGATAGTCACGACTCTACCAAGATTATCAAATGATAATTATTTTGAAAAACATTTTCATACCATGTAAATATGTCGAGATAAATTCAATGGGTTTATACAATTTAAGATTAAATAGTTTATAAGCCACAAGAAGGATAATGTTATAGCCAATATATATATATATATATATATATACCATGCATTAACGAGACTCAGCTAAAAAATAACAATACAAAACAAAACATTCAATATTTCAGTGTGACAAAAAATTCCAAAAAATAACAATTACAAAACAAAACATACAATATTTTAGTGTGAAAAAAAATTCCGTTGATTAAACCTAGCATAATTGGAGTATAATTCTAAAAATAATTCATATAGGAATATTATTACTCCAATCAAAACATACCATTTAAACCAGTTTTGAAAAGTTTTGTGTCTCAAGAATTATAATTTAATCTCAAAATTGGATGAGATCGAGTGTCTTATTAATGAGGAAAAAAAAAAAAATCCTGGGACAATATTGCCCTTTGAACTGAGCAGGTGCACCCCTCCAATTTTCACTTTTATCATGATTTTTTTTGTCAATTTCTTCCTCCTTTCCCTTTGTTATGTCACTCTTTTTAATGTCCAACACTGCACCGTGGTGCGTCTTATGTCACTAGCTGGGTATGGGGAGTTGAGGGACTAAACGTGCTAAGCATGTGTTGCAGTGTTGGTGTTCCTAACATTCAAAGCTTTAACTGAGAGGATCCACCACTTGGAGATAAACAGTCTCTCAATAGTGAAGATTTGTAACTTGGGACTTAATTAGAAATTTAGTTTTAGTTAATCAATTTATCCACTGTTTAGAACTTTTGGGGTTAAAATCAAAATATGTATTGTTTTTATTCACTTTCTGTCCTCCCATAGACTTAATTAGACTAACCGGAGCCTTTGAGATGTTTGCTTTAGAATATTTAAGAGAAGTCAAATATTGTGATTTGTGTAATCCACAACATTACAATGTGTCTAGAAGATTGGTGATTTAGGAGTTCTGGAGAGGGTAGAATCCCACAGAAAACATATGATCCAGCTCACTCAAGTAATGTAATGGTTGGAAGAAGCGTACCGGTAATGTGAGATAGAAAAAAAAGATGGGAAGAAGAACGGTAAAATAGAAAGATAGAAGGTTGTAGGAATTGTAAAAGTTAATAGATCATAAGACCAAAAATAAATAGGGGGTAAAGTTTTAATTGGAAGGAGAATAATTGAGTGAGGATGGGAAAAAGAAATTTAAAAAAGAAAAAAGTAGTTTGGCGTAGCTCATTCTTTAGGGAGGGACATTGATGATGTGACTGCATAATGAGGGCTGAATTGATTGCTAGACTTCGGCTATTAAATATTGAACGTATATAGATTTTTTTTTTTTTAATCTTAGAACTATGAGGCTGTTATATTATATGTGCACAGTACGCATTTATTTCCCAAATATTCATTTAAAGAGTCTCATATTGTTTTCTAGATTACTGATCTGCCTAGAAAAACGTACATACTACATAGGAAATTGTCACAATATTTAACAAGTTGGCAATTGTCTTGAAGAATATATTGCATTCCCTAAATAACAGTGATAATAAGTCATGAAGAATTCGTATGTGGACTTGGTTGATGCACTTGTAAGACTAATTTCCACCACCACTTGTTACACAGCTTCATTACAAATCTTCCGAGTACATGTTGGCATTTGTAGAATGAGACCAGTATTCCTTGACAAGCTGCCCAAAGAGTGAACTTTCCTTATTCATCAGCTTCATTGGTTCATCATACTCTACTATTTTACCTGGTTAATGTCAATAATATGTTACTTTCACCAGTTGTATCATAGATAAGATGTTATAGTTCTTTTGTACAAGAGCTTGGGGGTATGTATATAACTCACCATCTCTAATAGCAAGCACTTTATTGCAGTCCATCACAGTTGGTATTCTATGAGCTACAGTAATTACAGTGCAGCAAGCAAATTCTTTCCGGATGGTTTTCTGGAGAATAGAGTCGGTTACATTGTCAATTGATGCAGTGGCTTCATCAAGCACTAGTATCCGGCTTCTCTTTAGCAGTGCTCGTCCCAGACAAAATAATTGTCGCTGTCCCATGCTCCAATTTGATCCATCTTGTGTAACTGCAATCCAGGTTGTTAGTTGTGATTTTATAAGACCTTTAAAAAGAACTCCTACACACACAATATCTTCTTACCTAAGGAATCCAATCCCTCTTCCTTTTTTCGAATAGCCTCTCGAAGCTGACATTTCTCAAGAACCTTTTGCATATTCATAAGAAATACTTCTTGGTAAGTACTGAATGTTGACACAGCTTTATGTTTAAAGGCTACTTAACATGGTAGATTGTCCAATATAACAGTATCATACCATAACCAATGCTAATAATGATTACCAAATAAGTTAAACAAGAACTTTACCTCCCACATTTCCTGATCTGTATGCTTTGACAAGGGATCAAGATTGTTTCTCACAGACCCACTAAAAAGTGTTGGATCTTGTGGTATGATTCCTAATCGCGATCTTAGATCATGAAGCCCAATTGTGGAAATGTCAATGTCATCTATAATGATTTTTCCTTCTGTAGGCTCCACTAGACGAAACAAAGCACTGATAAGAGTTGTCTTTCCACTACCTGTCCGGCCAACAATCCCAATTTTGTGCCCTCCTTCAAATATACAACTTATCCCCTGAAGAACTGGTGGAGCATTGGGCCGATATCTAACCTGATTCATGATGTCTAACATTGTAAATATAATAACAAACAAACAAACAAACAATGTCCCAAAACTTTGGGATCGGCTATGAAATATGGATCCTCAACAGACAAATAACAATTGATGAATATTTCGTCGTGTGTTTGATGATATGAGGTATCATCCCCAATTGTTGATTGTACTATTTCAACTAAAACAATGTCTAACATTGTAAATACATTTCCATAATTCTAGAAGTTGTGAAGGGAAAAAGTAGTCATTTTTGTGTGTTATATTTACCTTTAAATCACATATCTTCACTTGACCAACAACAGGCCAATTGTGCGTGGGTTGGTGACCATCTACTACTTCTGCAGCTTCACTAGGAATATGCATGTACTGTTCTAGCCTTTCTACAGAAACAATTGAATTTTCTAGCAAGCACCAGCTTTGGACAGAAGCAATAACGTGTATATTTAAAGAAAGACCATATGACAATGCCATTCCAATAAATCCTGCATCAAAAGTTTGATAAAAAAAATATTGGTTATACAATTATCCTATAAATGGAAAAATTCTACTATCAATTGCTCAAGTACTAGTTATATCTTATAGCATGATCAATTGCATTCTGTCAATAAAAAATGAAATTTATCTCAAACTAACAACCCGTGATTGTAGATTTCAATTTTTTCTAGCAATGTGG
>BKZX01032013.1:0-12340 GCA_014362285.1 Fagus crenata
CTTATTCTCCCTTTTTTTTATTTACTCTTTCTCTCTCTTTTCATTTTTTTATATTTCTTTCCTTTTCTCTGAACTGCCTCTCTCTTTCTTTCTCTCACGTAGTGCTCTCTGGCTCTCCCTCACTCGTCTCTCTCACTCTTCCTCATTCATCTCTCAAACTCTGTTTTTTTTTTCTTCTCTCATTTTTTTTTTTGCTTTTTGTTTGAGAAGGAGCTAGAGGCGTGAACGATTAGAGATGGGAGATGGTTGGGTCCAGTGCCATGGGTTTGTGGTTGTAGGGGCGGGCTGTGGTTGTGGTTTCCGGTGTGGTTGTGGTTGTGGTTGCCGGTGTGAGGTATGGTTGAGGTTGTGGTTACCAGGTGGGTCTGTGGCTATGGATATAGGCATCGGTGTGGGCTGTGAGTTGGGTTGTAAATCGGAGAGAATTTTGTATTTGATTCAACGTGGATTCTGGCGTGGGGTGTGAGTTGGGTTGTAGATCGGAGAAATTGGGGTGTGGGTGGGTTTGTGTTGCTGTGGGTTGGTGTTGCCGTGAGGTGTGGTTAGGGAAGCGTGGAAAAAAAATTATTATTTTATAATATTTTAATAGGATGTATTGTAAAATAGAGAATGAGATGTGGAGTGTTTTGTAAAAGTTGATAAGTAAAATAGAAAAGTGGCTTTTTGAAGAGGTAAAGTAGAGAAAATTTAGAAAACCGACTGGGAATGCTCTGGGTCTAATAAACAAAACAATAAAACAACTAGGGACAATAATTTTATAACAATATTAAAATTACACAAGCCTCTTACCAACTTTTAATGCAAAAGTAATGGTGTGAGTTAAATCTTTTAAAATTTAATTTTAAAGAATTAAATAAAAGGAATTAAATATAAGGATCAAGATCTTCTAGAGTTTTTAGGAAACTCTACCACATAGAATTCTCTTAATTCTAACATTTCATTTAAAATAAATGGTTCAGATTAATACCAACTCATCATTCCACTAACCAAATCCTTAAAAAAAGCTGAAACAAAACAAATAAACAATCCTATTAATGTTAACGTTTAGAAAAAGAAGAAAAAAAAAGGACTTCCAATTTAATTTGAAGCCAAAAAAGCTCAAATGAAAATAAATAAATAAATAAATACTCGTAGAGAACTTAAAAAGGCAGTGAAAAAAAAAATAGAGAAAAGAAGCTATAACTTAGATAAAAAAGTGTTTGAAGTAAAAAAAAAGAAAAAGAAGCAGACTTTCGGTAATGTGTTTGAAGTAAAAAAACCTATGACCTTTTTGATTATAAAGAAATAAAAAAACCACCTATTAGTGAAAGGAACCAAAAAAAAAAAAAAAAAAGAGAAAAGAGTCAAATATATATGAGTAAATTTCATATTTCCACAGTAAAAAAAAATTATACTAAACAAAGAGTATATAGAGAGAAGAAAAATATGTAAACATACCTTACCTCAATTCAGATTAATTGGAGAAGATGATGAAGAAAGTGTAAAAATTATGAAATTGTTTTTGGATGATTCTAGATTGAGTTTTTGGTAGGAGTATCCTTTCAATTCTGCTACTTCTACCTCTCTTTATAAATTACGGTGATTGCTTTTTTTTTTTTTTTTTTTTTTTTTTATTTTTAAAAAAATTTTTAACGTTTTTTGTTTTTTTTTTTTTTTTTTTTTTTTAGGATTTATTTAGTGGAATGATGAGTTGGCATTAATTTAAACCATTTATTTTAAATAAAATGTTAGAATTAAGAGAAGTTTATATAGAGTTATGATCTTGATACTAAGGCTCCGTTTGTTTCGCTGTAATATTTTCAGATTTATGGGTGTTTGTTTCACCGTAAAATGGTGATCAAATGAAAAATAATTTTCGTTGACCGAAAAATCCTTTATTAAAATTTGAAAAAAGGTCTACGCCCAATTTTTTTTTAAATCATTTTCTAAAAACACACGTCTTACCTCTCACCCCTTTTATCCTATCTTTTACATAATATTGTAAAATATTTTTTTGAACATTTTTTTGGAATGTAACCAAACACAAAAAAAAATTATTTTTCTTAAAATTATTTTTATCTAAAAATATTTTATAATAAAAAATATTTTATGGCTAAATATAAACCAATGGCACATACAAAAAGTCGATGGTACAAAATTCACCTCCATTATTGATTTAAAGTTTCAAACAGGGGAAGGTGAGAGAGCAATAATGCCGAATAATCGAATCTGGAAAGTCATTATGCTTTTGTGTTTAATTTCTGATGCTTTGCTGGCTGAAACCACTGGTTGATTGGGATATTCTACACCAATAATAACTCTGATTAGAGACTACACAATAATTTCTCCACAAGTGTTCTTTGGTAATCGTAAAAAAGTTGAGAATCATAAAGAAGCCTGGCATGAGTGGGCATCAGAATTCAGATCAGACTAACTTTGCAGAGATTTTGATACAGGTATGTACTTTCTCATGATCATCGTGGGTCATGACCCACTTCGTAATTGCACCGTCCATTTTAAACAGCTCCAACGGTGAGGATTCCTCAACAGATAGGTGAAAACAATTATAACTTTGACTACATTATAATTTCTGCAGGGAATGGCTTGGGTCATCCGTGCACTGTAGTTGGAGCCAAACCGGATCTATTTCTGCACAAGTGGTTTTTGGTAATCGTAAAAAGGTTGCGAAAGCCTGGCATGAGTAACATCAGATCAGATCACACTATTTAACTTTGCAGAGATTTAATATAGGTACGTACTTTCTCTTGGAATCCTATGGGATGACCCACTTTATAATTGCACCGTCCATTTTAAACAGCTTCAACGGTCAAGATTCCTCAACCCCAGACCAGGTTCTCTCACTCAAGTCCCTATTTATAATCTCACCCACCCAACCATTCATACCACTCGCTCAAACAATTTCCATTTTGTTTATGGTTTAAGTTCAAACTAAAAATTCTCACTTAGTATTTATATAGCAGAAACCGTCTTTGTTTCTGTAATCCGAATGGAATTCCTGCGCGGCCTCTTAATCTCCCGAGGAGAGCTCCAGGCTAGTGTAAAACTCTCAGTTCTCAAATAATCTCTTATTATTTTTTCTCTTTTTGAAGTACTATGTAAATTCATTTGTCATTAAGTGTGTGTAGTGCCTGAGTCATTAAACTGATATACGTTTATTGTGGTTTTGGGCACGATTGTCGGTGGGGTTACTTATTTTTTATTATGTTGGTGTATGAAATGAAATTATGAATAGATGACTATAAGAAACTATGTATGTTTGGATAATTGTGTATATATAGGTGGACTGGGTGTTTCAGTGTTTGTATTCGGAATCAGCTAGGTTTAACTGTTTAAGCCATGGCATGGTGGGTTTGCTTTATTTTGCATTATGTTCTGTAAGTATGGACGAAACAAAACCTTTTCTTAAAAAAAAAAAAAAGGGTAAAGATTTGAGTTTAATCTTTTCTGTTTTTGCTTCTCAGGATTGGCCGAGGGTGGGGTGGGATAATATGGGGTACCAATGGTTGCTTGTGGGCATCTGCAAACATGGCGCATTCGGGAATGGGAGGACTGGGAAAGAATTTGGTAAGTAATTAACAATTAATTTCATTAAATATATCTGCATGTTATTGAAAATTAATAAAATGAAGTTTTCAAAAATTATATAAAAATGTGGTAAATTTCAATGAAGACTTTAAAATAGCTAATAATTATTGTTTCGGTGAAGAAAGTTTTTCTAAGTTGAGGTTGATAAATCATAAAGCTTATCTTTTGACTGTGATGTTACAATAGAGATTTAAGTGATAGAGATTTGGTTACTATCTCAATTGAAAATAACTATTTGGATAAGTTAAAGTACAATGACTTAATTGAAAATTTTTCTTTGAAAAGCACAAAAAGTCGTGTTCTTTGAAACAATACAAGAAGAAGGGTCTGTTAAATATTTCACCAAAATGAAGCGTAATACAATACCGCATAAAATCTGGCATTGTGTTCTCGATGGATTTTATGGTGTAGATGTTTATGTTGGGCTTGTTTTATAATTTTGGGGGTAAGATTGGAGATATATGCGAGACATAGAGAGTTATATTTTCCTGTGTTAGTTACAAGTTTAGAGAGATTGATTATAGTCAACATTTCCTCTGCAGGCAAGCCGTGCCAATCTCATTTTTAAATACAAATTTTTTGTTGGTTTATATAGATTTTAGCAAATCAAATTTGTGAATAAGAGGTTGAATAATCAAATACGAGTTGATAATATGTCGGGGTTTATCACTGCCCCTGATGATTGGTGGGATCGAAAAGCAGGGGTAAGTTTTTAAAAGTGAAATTGTTAGTTCTATATTTTATTGGAATCATATTATAATGATTGTTAATTATCTTCATGCAAAAAGGAAAATTAAAATATTTTAATTATATTAGAACTTATGGTTTATATAATATGTGTATTATGTAGATCAAGATCAGGATCAGCGGGAATGTTATGACATTTTTAACGAAAATACCGGAGTTAACTGTCCAGTCAGATGGTTTATATCATGCTGCTGTCCAATATTTAAAATGTATAACAAATAGAAGATTATTTAAATTTGTTCCAATTGTTCAATGTTTAGAGTATATAAAAAGAGAATGTAAAGATATGCTATAATATCTGTTTAAATATGCTATGAGCATTTACATCAAGAAAGTGAATATGTGGTTGTGATGATTGGATAAGGATCCTCTCTATTTGAAATAAAATAGAGTCTTCATTTCATGGTCTAGATTAAATATCACAGATCTAACAGATCTAACAGTGTACAGGTTGTCATGTCATTTAAAATTTTAAATGACAAGGCAGTCTATATATCGTTAGATTTGTGAAATAAAATCTGAACCATGAAATGGACAAATGGAGAGATTTACAAATGGAAGGATCCTTATCCGTGATGATTAGTTTTGTAAATGGAGTATCTGTCTCTTTTTTATCTTTTTTTTTTTTTTAAATGCGGTGAAGTTACTTTTATTACTTATTACTACAGCTTTTCACTATCTACTGATCGGATACATATTTAATGCAATACTCAAAAAGTATGCACGCTTATCATGAAGAATATGATGAAGACTATGATTTTGATGAAGAAGCTATTTATAATTTGAACACCTAAAGATCTGACCAGTTGTTGGTAAAGTTGACAAGATATACAAAAGGTTAACAAGTTTACTTTCGGTAAGAGCAAGTTTCAAATTTCAAGATGATCAATTCAAGTTTCATAGACAAATTAATAACCGAAGACTGAAGAAGACAATTTCAAGGTGATAAGTGCAAAGTTCACGTACAAGACCAAAGACATTGGTTAGCTTATGCTTACAAGAGAACTCAAAATAGGACTCCCATAGAAGATGAAAATGGTTTACAATTTCAAGATGTTAATGTTTTAGTTTTTGCTATAACAAAACATTTTGTAAGAGACTCAGCAGATTATAGAGAAAGTGCTTATGATAGTTTAAAAAATTTAAAATACTATACTTTATCAGGTTTTAGGTAGTACAAAGATGTTTTCTTTTCAAAAATTTTTATTAGAGAAGATAATACTAAAACCTTTTAGAAAGAAAAATTTATAAGTGGATTACCTCATTATTTTGCCTACAAGATTAGAGAAAAATTATTTGGAAAAGGTCACACAGATTATGCACAAACTACTTATGGAGAAATTATTTGCACAATTCAAAAAGTAGGATTAAATTTATGCAATGATTTAAAGATGACTCACCAATTAGAAAAAGAGAGAAAATATGCAAAATTAGAATTAGAAAATTTTTGTGAACAATTTGGTTATTCTCTATTAAAAACCATTGCTCCATTTAGACAAAGACGAAAACAACAAAAGCTTTACAATAACAATTATAAAAATTACAATAGTAATAAAAAGAAGTCCTACAAAAATTCTAATTTTAGGTCACAAGCTAAACATATTGGAAAACAAAAAGATAGAACTCTTGTTTGTTATAGATATGGTAAGACTGGCCATTTTCAAAAGAATTGTAAAGTAAAGAAAGAAATTAACAAGATAGATATTAGCAAATACAGTACAGAACAATTAAAAGACAAATTTTTACAAATTTTACAAACTGACTCAGAAAATGAATCAAATGATTACTTAGAAGATAATGCTTCAGATAACGAAATTTTTCAAATTGAAAATTCTTCTGATAGCTCTTGTTCAGAAAATTCTAGTGAAGAAGGAATAGAATTATATCATTGTAATAACAAAGATTTTTGTTCATGCAAAAAAACTATAAATATCTTAACAAGGTCAGAACAAATTATTTTTGAATTAATTGACAAAATAGAAGACTCACAAATCAAATTTGAATATTTAAAGAAAATTTCCCAAATAGATCATCCAGATACCCTATTAACAAAACCAGATAACATAAAATATAATTATACTAATATTTCAGATATGTTTAAAAAACAAAAAACTCAAATTACAATTTCAGATTTATCAAGATGCTTTATTAGGAATGGTAGAATCTTCTCTTTACAAAGGTCTAATTTATTTTGATTATTATCCAAATTTTGCTGTATCTTTAAAAGATAAATTTGTGTTAAAAACTTTAGAATTAGATATAGAAACTTCAGGTTATAATATGTATGAAGGTGCACAACCCTTAGTAATTGTTTATAGAATATATTACAAGTTGATGAAAACCACTTTAGAACCTCAAGATTTGATGGAAAGTCCGAAAGGAAAAACTTTATTATTATAAGCTAATACAAGTGATTCCCATATTAAAGTCCCTACACAAATTGAATGGAAAGATGTAAAATTATCCAATAAATGGTTATTAAAAAATGTTACTGAATCAATTCCTGTTCAAAATACTTTAGAAGATGATTTAGATTATATAGATCAATGTCCAGATGATACTGTTTGTATAAATTTCCAAGAGATATAGCAATCCCTACATAGAAAAAATAGTTTCTCCACCAAGATGTAATTTTAATAAACTTAAATTATAAGAAAATTCAAGAGTAGATGATGATTTAAAACATAGCGTAGATAGATTAGATAATTTAAGATTTGCTGAAGTAGAAGATAGATCACAAAAATTAGATTTAGACAAAATTAAGAAATCAAGTCATAACTCAAATTATACAAATCCAAATTTAGATGGAATAATTAAAAGTAATGTAATAAATACTCCTTTTTACTCCCCAGCTTCACAAGTTTCACAAGTACCTCCCACTTATCACTCCACGTATTCTCAATCTCCTCAACAAAGACCAAATTCCCCCACAAATTCTGATATGGGATTCTTTCCACCTAATATGTATGATCCACAAATAAATATGATTAGGAAACCTTTTGTATTAAACAAAGAAAAATTGAGATAAGATTTTAATTCCCCAAAATATGAAAATAGAAGAAAAGAATTTTTTGCAACTTTTTCAAAATATTTAAGAAGTTATATAAGAGAGAAATATTATGAGTTCATAAATGATATACAAACTGAAGTAAATTTCTTTGCATGGTATGATCACTATTTTAAGCCAAAAATGTTAGCCGGTAGAAACACAAATTTTCCATTACAAAAAGAAGCTACATATAATAGTCAAGACACCATCATAAAAAATAGGTCCACATTCCCCCCACGTAATACTCTAACATCAAGAATATTGACTAAGAAATATGCATATGATACTAGCCATAGTCATAGCCATAATAGTCTACTATATTCATCCACCGTAACAAGCCAACCCAATAATTCTATCCTGCAAAAAGAAAAAGAAATCATGCAAAACACTATTTCACCTACCATTCTAAATACTAAAGCCAAAGACAAAAAGATAACTCACCAAGCATGCAACACTCTCGTACACAATGCATATGATAACTATTTAACTTCCGACAACATTCCTTCTGCTACAAATCACCAAAACAATATAGCTACAAAACAAACTCTCATGGTTATTAATAATGCAAACCAACAAGACAATAAAGATTTAGATAAAAAACAAATGCAAACTATTAATAGAACCACACAAAATTGGTTAAAAGTTGAAAATAAAGAAGTTGTTCATGAAGAATTTTCCCCATATGAATCTATAGTCATAAGTCATAGAAACCACCAATTACTTGCCTCCCCAAAAAAAAATGCAAGCCTAAGTGATGAAATCAAAAATTTTGAAAAAATTATTGAACAAAACAATTACTCAAATACATATTTAAAAGTTATAGGTGCCAAACTTGATAGAATAGAAAACAAGATTGATCCCATCAAGCCAACTACAAAATTAAATATTGAAAAACTATTGTTTACACCACATAAAATACCCCCAAAATTACGTATTTCTTTTAAAAAAGACAATACTAACTTATTAGAAGAAATCTCTAAAAGACTCCAAAATTTAGATATAACAAACATAGCCTCCTCATCACAAGATAATCAAATTAAAAGAGTTAATACTATAGAAAAGATAAAACAAGAACATCCAAAATTTGAAGAATACATTGAAAATTTACAAGATCAATTTAAAAATTTAAACATCAACAGAATTGCAAATAAAAGAGATTTTCATGGTAAACCTTTAAGAAGCCGTATGGCAAGAACAAGATACCCTGGAAATGTTTCAATTACAAGAAATTTTTATCATAGACCAACTCCTCCAGATTTACAATTTGAAGAAAGAGAATTAACTGTTAGAAATGCTTATAATGCTGAATCCTTATATGAATGGAATATTGATGGTATGTCACAATATGAAATTTTAAATGAATTACATGAAATGCTTATGGTTTCAAATGTCTACAAGGGTAATAATAAAACTGATCATCAAATTGCAAGTATAATTATTACAGGTTTTACTGGTCAATTAAAAGGATGGTGGGATAATACTTTAACAAATAATGATATAAATTGGTTAGCATATGCTTACAAGAGAACTCAAAATGGAACTCCCATAGTAGATGAAAATGGTTTACAAATTCAAGATGCTGTTAATGCTTTAGTTTTTGCCATAACAAAACATTTTGTAGGAGACCCAGCAGATTATAGAGAAAGTGCTTATGATAGTTTAGAAAATTTAAGATGTTATACTTTGTCAGATTTTAGATGGTATAAAGATGTTTTCCTTTCAAAAGTTTTAATTAGACAAGATAATGCTGAAGCTTTTTGGAAAGAAAAATTTATAAGTGGATTGCCTCATTATTTTGCTTACAAGGTTAGAGAAAAATTATATGAAAAAGGTCACTCAGATTATGCACAAACTACTTATGG
The DNA here is from genome assembly GCA_014362285.1 of Fagus crenata. Taxonomy (NCBI): domain Eukaryota; kingdom Viridiplantae; phylum Streptophyta; class Magnoliopsida; order Fagales; family Fagaceae; genus Fagus; species Fagus crenata. The sequence goes on from BKZX01032013.1 coordinate 9,244, forward strand.
AGAAATTATTTGCACAATTCAAAAAGTAGGATTAAATTTATGCAATGATTTAAGAATGACTCATCAATTAGAAAAAGAGAAAAAATATGCAAAATTAGAATTAGGAAATTTTTATGAACAATTTGGTTATTCTTCGTTAAAAACTATTGCTTCATCTAGACAAAGAAGAAAACAACAAAAGCATTACAAGAATAGTTATAAAAATTACAATAGTAATAAAAGAAATAAACTTTACAAGTTTTATAATAATAAACCCTACAAAAATTCTAATTTTAAGTCACAAGTTAAAAATATTGGAAAACAAAAAGATAAAACTCCTGTTTGTTATAGATTTGGTAAGACTGGTCATTTCTAAAAGAATTGTAAAGTAAAAAAAGAAATTAACAAGATAGACATTAGTAAATATAGTACAGAACAATTAAAAAACAAGTTTTTACAAATTTTACAAACTGACTCAGAAAATGATTCAAATGATTCTTTAGAAGATAATGCCTCAGACAATGAAATTTTTTCAAATTGAAAACTCCTCTGATAGCTCTTGTTCAGAAAACTCTAGTGAAGAAGGAATAGAATTATGTCATTGTAATAACAAAGATTTTTGTTCATGCAAGAAAACTATAAATATCTTAACAAGATCAGAACAAATTATTTTTGAATTAATTGACAAAATAGAAGATCCACAAATTAAATTTGAATATTTAAAGAAAATTTCCCAAATAGATCATTAAGATACCTCATTAGCAAAACCAGATAAAACAAAATATAATTATACTAATATTGTAGATATGTTTAAAAAACAAAAAGCTCAAATTACAATTCAAGATCTTTAATTAGAAATAGAGAAATCAGGGCAAATTCTCAAACTGCTCATGAACAATTTAGGCAAGAATTATTTGCTTTAAAATTAGGAAATAATAAACAAGTTCAAATTCCCGGCAGTTCAGAGGTAGAAGACAAGTTGTAAGACAATGATGATATAGAATACTTACCTAAATCAAATTCCACTGATCTTTTCATAAATTTAATAGAAAGAGTAATATTTCAAAAATGGTATACTGAAGTTCAAATTGTAGTAAACAAAGAATATTATTTTACTATTGTTGCTTTGTTAGATTCAGGAGCTGATTCAAACTGTATTCAAGAAGAATTAATTCCAGCAAAATATTATGAAAGAACTACTGAAGGATTATCTCAAGCTAGTGGAACAAGTTTAAGTATAGATTTTGGATTACCAAATGCACATGTTCATAGAGATGGTATTTTCATTCAAACAACTTTTGTTTTAGTCAAGAACATAATAAACAAAGTAATATTAGGAAACCCTTTTATAACTTTGTTATATCCCATTAGAGAAATTTCAGAAAAGGGTCTCACTACACAAATTCTAGATCAAGAAGTTATTTTTCCTTTTGTCATGCCACCTATGACACAAGATATAAATTTGTCAAAAGAAATTTCATTTTCAAAAGAATTAAATTTCAGAAATTTAGAATAATTATTCTTTCTAAATTTCATCAAGTACTAACAAATTATATTTTTCAGGATGAAGAAGATAGAGTTCGGAAAAGTCAGTCTCCCTCTCTATCCAAAAGGAACAAATTTTAAATTCAGAGTACTTAAAAATTTAACCAGCTCCATCAACGGGGAACAGCAATGTCTTTTAGATGCTCTCTGGAATACTCGTAATGATGGAAGAAATTTTTTAGACAGCCTTAATGCTTTAACATATTACTTTAGCCAACTAAATAATTCAGTAGACAGCAGTGAATTTTCCTCTTTTGCAGGTGTTCAAACTACCTTTCAAGATTCCAGTAGTTCCATCCAAACAGCAAAATTATTAGAGATGCCCCCATTGGACCGAGAGCCTTTTACCCCACTGGTAAAAGACAAAGGTGAGCAGTGTGAGTTGATAAGCTTGTCTCTTGATAGACAGCCTTTATCCCCACTGGATAAAGAAAAAAGTATAGAAGCAAATATTTTCAGATTACCACAAGAACTCAATGATAAGATTTTTCAAATTGCAGAAAATAGGTCCCAAGGTTTATTGATCAAATTACAACAATACTTTTTTAATAACAAAGTCACCATTCCAGGTTTAGCCTCCCATATTATTGGTAGATATTTAGGCAACCCACAAAATTTGCTATTTCAATTCATCCAAGTTGGCATCAATTTAGATATCTGTCCTAATCCCTTACCAATTCCTATAGAAAGTATGACTCCAATCACCGTAGAACTCCTTTTAGATTATGGTATGATTTCACAAATTTGGTTCTCAGATAAAGCCAAGCTCACAAATTTCCCTTACAAACTTAGAAAGTCCTGTGAATTAAACTTATTCCCAAACAAGTCCCTTTTCATAGATATTGACTCAATTCCTCCTGAATGGGTCAATGAAAATAACTTTTTTTACAAACTTCTACTAAGTTACCATTTTCTTTGTTTATATACCTCTTCCTCAAATGATAGTGAAAGATTTTATAACCAAATTGAACCAACAAATTACAAGTTTTCTGTTATAGACATTCACAGACGAAGAGCCCATATGTACACTGTAATTCAAATGCGATTCCAAGAAGGTTTACTTCCTAGAATTATAGCACAAACTCCCCATATGACCATCTGTTCTGAAATTAGAAAGACAAATTATCATTTCTGTCCAGTACCCCAATTATGGAACAATTCAAACACAAAAAAGTATATTGCAGAATGGAAACTCCATGTAAATGAAATCCTAGATGATGAAGATTACGCTATTTATGAAGAATATGATGATGACTATGACTTTGATGAAGAAGCTATTCATAATTTGAACACCTAGAGATTCCTGACCAGTTATTGACAAGCTTACAAAATGTGAAGAGGACAAGTTTTACTTTCGGCAGTACAAAATCAAGTTATTCTTTCAAGAAGTTCAAATTTGGACACAATGAAGACTCCTTTTGACAAAGACAAATTTACTTTCGGCGCATGCGAGTAAGTCCAGACAAATCTACTGTCGGTGCAAGAATCCAAGATAAGTTCAAAGAAAGGTTCCAAGACAGACAAGTTTTATTCCTAGAAGATTGACAAGATTAAAAGCAACAAGATTCCTGAC
>BKZX01032024.1:0-11853 GCA_014362285.1 Fagus crenata
TTTTTATCATGTATTTGACATCTTGAGACTTGTTATATGAATTGGGTACTAATTGAGATGAAAGGCTATGGAAAAAAATTAATTTGCTTTTTGTTGTTTGAAGTTAAAGTTGATTTTTTTTATATGGGATTTGGCCCTATGAAAACATTAGTTGAGTTCATTGTTAAGTTGTGTTTCATTTGGTCATTCATGTTAAATATTCAAGGAATGAATTGTTTCGAAAAAAAAAAAAAAAGAATTAATGTATCAAGCCAATGGGGTTTTGACTCTCTTGGAAATTTCGGTTATTTAATATTTTGCATTTCCTTGATGGGTGAGATGATAAATGTATTTTGAAGTGGGTTTTTATTTGTTCATTTGGTGTTTTGGGTTTGTTTGTCATACACATTTGAAGTTTGTTTGGCAATTTAATAATCTCAACACTTGAATCACTAAAGTAAAATGGTCAGGAAGTGTTTGATGAATTATTTTAATGAGCTTAACTTTGATTGTCTATTTGATCAAAATGTGAACAAGCTTGTTTTGCATTTTTTCTTATCATGTATTTGATATCTTAAGACTTGTTATGTGAATTGGGTTTTGATAGTATTTTAGTTTGATTAATTTTTGTCTTTAGAGCATGAAAAATAATTTAGGCGATTTCTCCCCAGTCATCAAACTCGCAAGTATTCGCATTGCTCTTACCATTGCTGTTGTCAAAGGCTAGGAAATACGTCAACTTGACATAAAAAATGCATTCCTTCATGGGTATCTCTCTCAAACTGTGTATATGCAATAACCACCTGGATATGTTGATTCACAATTCCCAACACATGTTTGCCAACTGAGTCGTGCTTTATATGGTCTTAAACAAGCTCCTCGAGCTTGGTTTGATCGGCTTAGTGAATTTCTTTTCACTCTTGGTTTCTATTGCAGCACAACTGATCCAAGTTTGTTCATTTGTCACTCCCAAAATGGTATCCTTATTTTACTTCTCTATATGGATGATATGGTGGTCACAGGTGATAATCCTTCATGAATCACATGGCTTATCTCTACCTTAGCAAGTGAGTTCTCCATTAAAGACCTTGGATTTCTTCATCATTTTCTTGGAATAGAAGTCCATCAGCTTCCTATGGGTCTCTTTCTTTCATAACACCGCTATGCATTGGATCTTTTAGAACGTGCTTCTATGAGCTCTTGTAAACCAATTTCCACACCCATGCCTTCCAAAGGTTGCCAGTTGCCCACCTGTGATGAGTTGTACCTTGACCCCACTCATTATAGGAGCATCATTGGTGGTCTTCAGTATCTCACATTTACAAGACCCGACATCTCCTACAGTGTTAATTTTGTATGCCAATACATGCATGCTCCTACAATGGCCCCTTACAAAATTGTCGAGTGTATTTACGCTATGTCCGTGGTACTGCTCACTTTGGTATGCATATTTTAGCTTCCAACACCCTTGATCTTTATGCCTTTTTAGATGCAGATTGGGCTGGCTGTCACATTAGTCATCGTTCTACAACCGGTTTCTGCACTTTCTTGGGTGGTAATTGCATATCTTGGAGTGCTAAGAAACAATCAACGGTGGCTAGGTCTAGTGCTGAAGCTGAGTATTGTTCCATGGCATCAACGGCTGCAGAAATCACATGGCTTTCCTTTCTCTTGCGTGATCTTGGCATACCTCTCTCACACCCTCCAATTTTGCACTGTGATAATCTAAATGCTTTACAAATGACCATCAATCCTGTTTTTCATGGTCGTACCAAACACATTGAGCTGGACTACCACTTTGTTCGTGAAAAGGTTGCTTTCGGCTCTCTCGAAACTTACTTTGTATCTTCCACCAGCCAGCTTGCTGACATTTTCACAAAACCTTTGCCCAAGGCTTCATTTTTACATTTGCGAACCAAACTTGGCCTTTGTCCTGACCCACGGCCTAGTTTGAAGGGGAGTGATAACACCACACATTCAAATGCATAGCTGGACATGGCTGGCATCCTTAGCCTTAGAAGTCTATCAATAGTTGGCATCCTTAGCCTCAACAGTCTATCAATGACAATGTGATCTCCTCCTTGAATTATGGTGATACAGATTCAAACAAAGTCAAATATATGTCCATCAATGACATACGTGATCTCCTCCTTTACTTTTGTACATTCCTAATATTGATACTTGCATAGTCAATACATCTTGTAATATTTTTCTATATTAAGTAAATACAAGAATCCTCTCTCTCTCTCTCATTGTGAGATAGAGTTTCTCAAAAAGTCTTTAGTTTCATCCTCCACTATAGTTAGGAATTTAGCCTCTCATGAAAATAAAAATAATCACACATTAATCATTAAATTCATTGAGTTGAGAAGCTTATAAAAATATTACACCAAAACAAAAGAAAAAAAATTCCAAATTACTGCATTGCAGCTGCTGTGTTTTTCTCCTTTTTGCGGCAGTGGCACTAGGTTTTCTTCTTATTTTCAACATTGGCAGCCAGCCTTTGAAAATGTGTTTCTCTATTTCTTATCCTCGGCTGCCTTTATTCTCTTTTTCCTCTTGTAGCTCTCCCCCTGAAACTTCACGCACATCTTTTACATCCAATAGCCATATGGGTAATTAGACTTTATTTCACCTATATATTTGCTGCCCATCTATTGGAGTAGGAGATAAAGTGTGATTTTCACACATGTATGCTTTTGTCTGGTATTCAAAAGTCCAAGTTTGAATTTGAGGAAGAGACAAAGCATGACATTAAATGTATCTGTACACCAAACATTCGTGCAGCCATCTTTTTTTATTTTTTTTCTTATGAATCCCCTTTTTGTTTTCTTTCTTCAGTTCACATCCATTTTTGGCCATTAAAGCGTCAAAATTTGATCATCAAAAGGAAATAACAATTTAATCCTTTGTGAATCAGCTTTCTAAAAACTTTATTCATGCCTTAATCCAAAGTTTGAGCTAGGAAGTAAAATATGGTTCATCGCAGGATCGCTGAATTGATCTTGCTTCCTTAGTCCAATTTCCACCAGTTTTCATCATTTTTCCACCAAACTTTTGGGACACCTACCAAATATAAAAGTAAAAAAAAAAAATAGGACTAAATAAAATATAAAAGGGTAAATTACATTGACAACCCCTTCTTTTGGGGAAACTAGACTCGCTACACCCTAATTTGGGGAAATGACACTCCGCTCCCAAATTTGCAAAATAATTAACAATCTACCATTTTTTTTGGTTTATTTTTTATTAATTTTTTTAACCAATGCCTAACTAACCAAAGTTAAAAATAAAAATTATATTCCAATTATTTTAAGTTTAAGTTGGAAATATTTCTTTAAAAATGGGGGAAAAGGGGGCTGATTGTTAATTATTTTGCAAATTTAAGAGCGGAGTGTCATTTCTCCAAATTAGGGTATAGCGAGTCTAGTTTTCTTGAAAAAATGGGGTGTCAATTTAATTTACCTAATATAAAATGAGGCTAAGAAAATATCAATTAAGGGTACAAAATACACACTATAATGCGCACATCGCTCTATAAAATAGTGACACATTGTTCGAGATTACACAAACTTTGAAGTAGTCTTAAATGCTAAAGTAATGGTAGTTTAAGATTCCTTTTCCTTGGTATTATCGAAGGCTTGTTCAAATATCCACTGAAATTGAGAATCGAGAATGAGATTTGAGCGAGTTTTTGGATATTTTAAGTCCAGTTTAAGACCCGACTACCAAAGTGTCTCTCGGATTCCAACCGATCCGAATCTAGGACTCAATTAATCCAAATTCGAGTCCATATTTCAATCTGACTATTGAAGTGTTCCCTGGATTCCAGCTAATCCGAATCCGAGACCCAATTCGGCCGCGGAAGTTCTGCCAAAGGTTTAGCCACCGAATTAGGTATACCCTAACCCCAAATAATATGCCTTGAATATATTGTGATTCATGCTTTAAATAAACCCTAATCACATGTCTAGAATGAATTGTAATTAGTGTGCTTGAATAAACCCTAATCTTGTTCTTTGAATAAATGGTGAATCACATGCTGGGGATATTTAATGCAACGTATTTTTAAACCGCATGTTTAGAATAGTTGCGTGATATATTTCAAATTAACTGCGGAATCATATGCATGCTTAAGTGAAAAACATGCAAAATGTGAAAAATATGAAGTTTGACATGTAAGCCTTAAGCACAAAAACATGATCTTACAATATTTCGTTAAAAAAAAAAAAAAAACAGTTTTCTTTGCATGTTGAAATAGCCGGGTCATAAACATATGCAAAGGACTTCGAGCATCCCGATATGCTAAAAACAAGACGAAAAAAAAACAAAAAAATCCAAAACCTTATTACCCTTTGGTGTGCCTACGACGAACCCAAATAATTTGTGTATGTAAACGTGGATAGGAACTTGGGAGGTATTCAGGTAACATGATCAATACAATCAATGTGAATATCCCAAAGAGAGAAAGGTTAATCCAAGCCGTCATACGACGAATAGCTTTTCTTTTATAATCCAAGGGCAAATAGATCCTGATAATAGTCAAATAAACCAATGTTAATCTGGTGATCAATGTTAAGATTTCAAGTGCACCATGCCATTACTTCACCAAAAACCCTAAAAAATACAAAGGTAATTAAAAAGTGAAACAAAGAGGGCAACAAAACTGATTGTGTCAATATACGTGCATCACTACTATTGATGCATGCACGACAACGTCAAGTAATTTGCATCTAACCTAAAAACTAACAGTGAGATAAAACAAACATAAATATTTAGAGGGATGTAACCATCTTCAGATGGATGTTGTGAGGTGCTCAATACCTTACCAACGCATAACAAAATCCGTGAATCCATTTCTAGTTCAAGATCCGGTTTTACACACACACACACATCGACCTATGGGGGATGGGACTGGTCTTTGCAAAACTTTTGGTGTTGACAGCCACCAACAAATTTTTGTGTAGATTTAGACTTAATTTTTTTTTTTTTTTTTTTTTACTCCAACACGTTAGTTAAGTAGGAACAAGATTCTCACCATTTCAAGAGTTCTCCAATGGAGTGAATCAATTTCAAATAGAGATGATTCTTTTTTCAGTGGAATGGACCGAAGTAGAAATACTTTCGTGACTTAACATGACAATGGAGAAAAAAATATGGTGGGGCCTACTAAAGAGTTACACCAAAAAAACAAAAACAAAAAACAACACCTCTATAGTGTATAAAAGAATTTTAAGTAAAACTCTAATGCTCTTATGCCAATGAAATATAAAGTGGACTCTTTATTAAAAAAAAAAAAAAAATGAATAGGAAAAAAAAAAGAACACAATATTTAATATTAAGATAAAGAGAAAATGAGAACAAGATTGAGTAGACAGTGTTTGGATATGAGTTAGTTTGTCCATAATAATTTTCGAGTGTGGTAATTATTTGTAGGTTTGTTTTGGTTCTTAAAACTTAAGATTTAAATGTCATTGCTATCTTATGCACCTCACTATTCCCGTCTACAACTCCATATCTTTATAAAATATGATATTGGATGTACTACAAATTTTCCTAAATAATTAAAACATATAATTTGATGTGTCATTCATCATAGGAAGGTATGTAATTCAATATTTATTTGTTATTTATTGAAGTGGTATTAATCACATATTCAAATTGACACACCATTTTATAAGTTTTTTATAGTAAAATTTGTTATAATTTTAACATTTTCGCTTTAAAACTAAATATTTTATCATATCAGATCCTACAAAACCAATCAAAACCAAATATATAATCTCCGTTATCTGTCAATGTCTTAATAATTTTATTTGTAATTCAATAGGTGACAAAATTTTAATGCATTGTTTTAAATTAAATAATTTTCTTCAACCATGTCACGTTGACTGTTGTTTGGTCACCTAATTCAACACCCCTATGGTTAGTCCATGCTATGCACTTGAGGTTCGCACAAGATCCAAAAAGATGAGTTTCTATGTACCATAAGAGACAACTAAGTTCACATGCCCTGCATCCCTTTTCTAATCTCAATGCTCTCACGCCTTCAGCTCACTAAAAAACACCAAAGAATTGTGTTATTTATTTGTTTATTCAACATCGATCAGTCCCACCTACATGCAATCCCACACTGCAACAATGGCTTCCAAACCCGAACAGATTCACTTCGTTATGATACCCCTAATGGCACAGGGTCACCTAATCCCCACCGTAGATATGGCAAGGATATTGGCACAGCGTGGTGTGACAGTCACCATAGTCACCACACACCTCAATGCAAAACGACTCAACATGATCATTGACAGAGCCATCGAATCCGGGCACAAAATCCGACTTTTCCAACTCCGGTTTCCATGCATTGAGGCCGGCTTGCCTGAGGGATGTGAGAATTTAGATGTTCTCCCCTCACGAGACTTGTCCAAGAATTTCTTTCATGCAGCTAGCATCTTGAGACAACCACTTGAACAGTGTTTGAAAAAACTTCAACCTCAACCAAGTTGCATAATTTCCGATCGATATCTTGCTTGGACAGCTGATATTGCTTGCGAGTTTCATATTCCAAGGCTGGTTTTTTATGGGACAAGTTGTTTTTCTGTCACATGCTCCCACAACATTCACATTTCCAGGATTCATGAGAGGGTTTCTGGGTCTGAGTCCTTTGTTGTGCCTGGTTTGCCTCATCGGATAGAATTGACCAAGGCTCAGTTACCCAATGCCTTCAATCCAGGCAGTGTAGTCTTGAAAGATCTACACCAGGAAATCAAAGCAGCAGAGCTTACAGCACATGGATTAATTGTCAACACTTTTGAGGAGCTGGAACCAGAATATATCAAAGAGTATAAGAAGTTAAAAAGAGGTAATGTTTGGTGTATTGGCCCAGTGTCACTATACAACAAGGACAACTTGGATAAGTCTCAAAGAGGCAACAAAGCCTCGATACATTGAAACCAGTGCTTAAAGCGGCTTGATTCTAGGTCTGCAAGCTCAGTACTTTATGTTTGTCTTGGAACCCTCAGTTGTATTGAACCTCAACAACTGATTGAACTAGGGCTAGCCTTGGAAGCTTCAAATCGTCCATTCATATGGGTTACAAGAAAAGGATAATCAGATGAAGTCGAGAAATGGATTTCAAAAGAAAGATTTGAAGAGAGAACAAAAGGAAGAAGCTTTCTGATTTGGGGTTGGGCGCCACAGGTACTGATTCTATCTCATCAAGCCATCGGAGGGTTCTTGACACATTGTGGTTGGAACTCGACACTGGAAGGGGTGTTGTGCGAAAGCACCTCCGGATAGCACTCCCACACCAAGATTGATTGTGCAAAATAATTATGACTTGAGAAAGATAATCAAAACAAATATAGAACGAAGGAAACTGTAAAGAAAAATAAACAATCACACTAACACCAAGGATTTACGTGGTTCGGCTTTTGGCCTACGTCCACAGGCAACGACGACGGAGAATTTCACTATCAAAGATGAAGATTACAAATATAGTGTAGAGGCACTCTCAAATCCCAAAACCCCAATACACCCAAATAGCTCTCTCTTACAAATAACAAATAATAGAGAATTCCTATTCTCTATTCAAGTGGGCGGTTCTAAACAAATACCAAATACCCAAACCAAATACTAGAGAAATTGGTAAATTTCCTCTAGTCAAATTGCCAAGACGGCACCAAAGAACCCGCACCACACCAAAGCAAAGAAGCTGCACCACAAATCCAAAGAAGCCACAATGCTTCTACAAAGCTCTCTGCTGAAACCAAAACAAAAGGACCGCCAAACAAATATTTGATGTACTTCCTACTCAAACCAAAGTCACACGGGACTAGTAGAAGTACCCAATCAAATATGCAGTACCACCAAGAGAGAAATCTCTCACAAAGAGTTGTGACAAACAAAGAGAGAGAGCACCTAAACAAATTGCCGCACAACCACTCTTTTCTCTACTCTAGCCGCAAACATATATATATCAAAGAGCTGTTGTAATCGGCTAGGACTAGAAGTCTAGGAGTCCTATATTCTTGAACTCCAATACCATGCACAATCAATTCAAGTAGGAATATAATTCCTTTAGGTTTGCTATGCACAAACTAAAAATATTAGTTCAATTAGGACTCCTATATCAAAGTCAGGTGTGACCCACCTACTAATGGTTGTGATCCTATGTGGCAATGTATTTGGTGAAATCAATTCAAGCCAATAACTAACAAATCTCCACCTTGGCTTGAATTCTATCAAGCCTTCCAAACTGAAACTTCTCCGTCGTCTCCACCAATGCCCCTAAGGGCTAATCCAAATTGCAAATACCAAACAAGTCCAAGCAATGCTTGAACTTGTGCCAAGGAACTTCTGCAGTCCCAATCTTCTGAAGAAGGGTATCTCCTTCCTCAAAAAATTCACAAACAAAGCAGAAGAGAACATCAAACATCAAATCCAAATCAGTAGTTCCCTTCACCCAAACTTGGCAAGAGTAGTCATTAACAAAATAATTCCTACCTCCAAAAGAAGCAACCTTAGTAATTAAGCCCCCACACATATGTGTGCACATAGTCAAGTGTACCATTAATCAAATGAACTGCTATGCCAAGCTTGACTCTAATTTGCTTCCCTAAAATACAAAGCTCACAAATTTCAAATTTGCAGGTCTTGACATCCTTTAACAAGTCTTGCTCCATGAGCCTTTGCAAAGCACTGTCATTGGCATGTCCCAAAAGTCTAGTAGTGTCTGAAGCAAGCTCCCCAATTATATCAGAAACTGTAGCTGCTCCACCTACAACTGTACTTCCTTTGAGGAAATACAAGTTCCTATGACGTGCGGCCATCATCACTACCAATGCACCATTTAAAATCTTCAGAGTTCCATTCTCCATGGCAATCTTGAAACCCTTGGATTCTAACAAACCAACTGAGATGAGATTCTTCTTGAAGTCCGGTATATATCGAACACCAGTCAGAAAACGAACTATTCCATCATGCAACTTCAACTTGATTTTACCTCCCCAAAATCTCACAGGTTTGATCATTACCCATGTAGATTGAACCACCTTTGAACTCTTCAAGGTGATAAAACAATTCCCTAGTAGGACAGATATGACATATAGAAGCTAAATCCATAATCCACTCATTTGAATGGCAAACAAATGATGAACAAGTCAATGCAAAATCAGAATCCTCATCACTGCCTTGTGCAACACTTACATTGGAATCCTCATTGTCCATATTTTTCAAAAAAGGACAATTTTTCTTCCAATGCCCCTTTTTGCGACAATAGGCACACTCATCTTTTCCAAAATTCCTATTAGACTCGCAACCAACTATCAAAGCCTCACTGATTGTGTCCCTATGAGCCTGCTTATCTTTCTTACGATACTCATTATTAGTCAAAGCATTGGACACATCATCAAATTTAATCTCATCCTTTCCATACAACAATGTAGTAATTAGATGATAAAAAATATCAGGTAGTGAGTTCAATAACAAGAGAGCTTTATCTTCATCACCAATCTCAACGTCTAAATTTTTTAAATCAGCAAGTATTTTATTATAATCATTCAAATGCTCAGACAAAGAAATACCTTCGCAAAATTGGAAACGGAAGAGCTTTTTCTTCAAGTAGAGTCGATTCTCCACGCTCTTCATCATATACTTGTTCTCCAATTTCTTCCACAATTCTTTAGCTTTCGTCTCTCGCATAACGAAATACTTCTGATCCTTGGCCAAACACAAACGAATTGTGCCACAAGCTTGTCTATTTATCTTCTCCCAATCTTTAGTAGACATCTCTTCAGGTTTGTCTTCTAAAGCAATATCCAACTCTTGTTGGACCAAAATATCCATAACTTCACAATGCCACATGCCGAAGTTGTTCGTTCCATGAAATTTCTCTACCTCAAATTTCGCAGTAGAGACCATAGTCCTAACTGTCGAAGGTTTTGTAGAGGATCCACTTGACATCTTTCTTCCCAACAATTAGATCCACGAACCAATCACCGAAATCTCTTAAGAGAACAAATCCAAACGCCTAGGTAGTGAACCTTGGCTCTGATACCAGTTTGTTGTGCGAAAGCACCTCCGGATAGCACTCCCACACCAAGATTAATTGTGCAAAATAATTATGGCTTAAGAAAGATAATCAAAACAAATATAGAACGAAGGAAACTGTAAAGAAAAATAAACAATCACACCAACATCAAGGATTTACGTGGTTCGGCTTTTGGCCTACGTCCACAGGCAACGACAACGGAGAATTTCACTATCAAAGATGAAGATTACAAATATAGTGTAGAGGCACTCTCAAATCCCAAAACCCCAATACACCCAAATAGCTCTCTCTTACAAATAATAAATAATAGAGAATTCCTATTCTCTATTCAAGTGGGCGGTTCTAAACAAATACCAAATACTCAAACCAAATACTAGAGAAATTGGTGAATTTCCTCTAGTCAAATTGCCAAGACGGCACCAAAGAACCCGTACCACACCAAAGCAAAGAAGCTGCACCACAAATCCAAAGAAGCCACAATGCTTCTACAAAGCTCTCTGCTGAAACCAAAACAAAAGGAACCGTCAAACAAATATTTGATGTACTTCCTACTCAAACCAAAGTCACACGAGACTAGTAGAAGTACCCAATCAAATATGCAATACCACCAAGAAAGAAATCTCTCACAAAGAGTTGCGACAAACAAAGAGAGAGAGCACCTAAACAAATTGCCGCACAACCACTCTTTTCTCTACTCTAGCCGCAAACATATATATATCAAAGAGCTGTTGTAATCGGCTAGGACTAGAAGTCTAGGAGTCCTATATTCTTGAACTCCAATACCATGCACAATCAATTCAAGTAGGAATATAATTCCTTTAGGTTTGCTATGCACAAACTAAAAATATTAGTTCAATTAGGACTCCTATATCAAAGTCAGGTGTGACCCACCTACTAATGGTTGTGATCCTATGTGGCAATGTATTTGGTGAAATCAATTCAAGCCAATAACAAACAAGGGGTGTGTGCAGGACTGCCAATGATAACATGGCCACTGTTCTCTGAGCAATTCTTCAATGAGAAATTTGTTGTGCAAGTATTGAGTATTGGTGTGAGTGTGGGGGCTGACTTTACCGTAAAGTGGGGAGACGAAGAGAAGTATGAGGTTATGGTCAAGAGATATGATATAAAGAAGGCCATAGACATGCTGATGGATGCAGGTGAGGAGGGAGAGAAGAGAAGAAAAAGAGCTAGAGAACTTGGAGAGATGGCTAGTAAGGCTGTAGAAGCTGAAGGCTCTTCTTACCAAAATATTACACTGCTGATTGAAGATACCATGAGACATGCCATCGCCCACAAAGCTAAGCCTTCGTTTGAGAGTTGTTTAAAGGAATGAAATAAAATGTAATTTAATTATTGATGAATAATTTAGGTTAAAATTTTTAATCCTTCACCTTTACTTCAATTGTTAAATTAGTCCTTAGATTCAATTTTTGTCAATTTATATATATTTCTTGATGCCCATAAATAAAGATATAAGTAGCTCGGTGAAGGGTGAGGACCAGGATAGAATCAAGTGGATTGTGAATTTTATCAAAAACTTAAATTTGGGACAAAAAAAATAGTTGGACAAATTAAAAGAAAAATTTGAAAAACAAAACTCACCTTTAGGTTATTTTTCCTCATTCGAATTTAATGTTTCTTACCCACATGCTATTAGTTTTCTTAAAAAAAAAAAAAAAAAAAAAATAAAAAAAAAAAAAAAAAAAATGAATGACCTCTTTCTTTTATCCATATGCGCGCAATTAAAAAGATAACCACCAATCATTAACCTTTTCTATTTTTCTTTTTTTCTTTTTCTTCAAACCACAACCCAATTCCCCACG
>BKZX01032031.1:0-20000 GCA_014362285.1 Fagus crenata
GAATTTTTAAAATCCTATTCATCCATTTTGAAAATAAATAGAAAATGATTTAAATAAATACAAAAATAGTGGTAGTCAATGTGTTTTTAAATGTTGATGTCATGGTAAAATCTAATTCACAAATTTAAGTCAGGGCCACCTACCCAAGGCAAAGTCTTGTATCTATCGTAGTACACGTGACTAATGAGATGTTACGTGTCACCATGGGAGTTGGGTATCCTCTACTGAAGATGAGATTAAAGAAACTATTTTCATCATGGGTTCCGGTGGTGATAGTGACTCTTTTAAAAATATGCTTAAACAAGTCTTTTCTTTTCTTTTTTCTTTTTAAGAAAATATGCCTAAACATATTTTTGGCATTATACTATAGAGAACCAAAAATTTTGTCGCCTAAACACCCATTATTTTTCTCCATTTATAGATGTTTAAGTTATATATTTTCCTCCTTTTTGTTTATATGGGTATATTGAAAGTATATTTAGGGACTTGGCTATCATCTGCTGTGACCATCATCTGCTGTGACTATCATTTGCTGTCATCTGCTGTCTCTCACACGTGCTGCACACTACACACGTACAAAGCTTTGAAATATCCTGTTCAAATAGTCAAAGGTCTCAGCCAGCTCATCACCGACTCATCTTAGCTAACCCACGTGTTGCTGTATCAGTTACAGAGTTTGTTACAATTGTTATAGAGTTGTTAGTGTTAGTTTTACACTAATTGTATTTATAAATACAGATAACAGTACAGAGTGTAATACAGAACAGAAAATATATACAGAGACTCTCTTTCTTTTACTTTCCTTTCATATATAAGCCAAAGTCAAAATCTCTAAGAAGAGCTAGTAGTACTTAACTCTGTTTCATTGTGTAAAACATCCACAAAATAAAAATAAAAAAATAAAATAAAATAAAAAAGGCAAAGAACCCCACCAATACATGCCCAACCATCATAAATCAAGATGAAGAGGAATAGAGAATGGAAATTACACGGATTGTTGGAATCGTTAATTAAGCAAGTGAAAATTTGATGGAAGAGACAAGAACATTTGTGAAGTTGCAGTTCACAGTGCACTTTCAAGTTTCAAGTGCAAGTTATATAGAAATGGATGAATGAAAATCTTTTATCTCATCTTTTATGTTCTATTTTATACTCCACTAATCATAATTAGTTACGTGTTTTTTTCTTTTTCTTATAAAAAAAACTAAGATTTAAAATGGAAAAAAAATCTAACACAATCTTTACACATGACTAATTGTGATTGGTAGAGTATAAAGTGAAACATAAAAAGTGAGATAGAAAATTTTCATTTGAAATTGATCTACTAATACTAGTAAACAAGCAATTAATTTGAACTCAGTTGGCATCTGATGAATGTTTAATCATAGAACGTTAATTCAGTATTTGTTGAGTCGGTGGCTTTATTTGGTGCCAAGTGCATGTGGATGCAAAACATGGGATCATAACCATGTTATGTTAGCCGACTAACATTGTGAATTCAAATAGAATTCTTGTCCATGTAGGAAATGCTATAACCAGCCAACCATGACTAGTATTTATATCAATGTAGGCTCTTGTTTTAATTGTGTCACATAGGATAATTAGAGAAGAGTTTTTCTCTTGGTTTTTTTTGGTGAGAGAGAGTTAGGATGTATTTGGGGTTTGGATTTTTTGATAGAGTCTTGGTGGTGAATATAGGCATATTGCTGAACCATATGTGTTTAATCTCTTTCTCTCTTCTTCAATCTTGCACAAACAATTAATTTTCATAACAATTCAATTGGCCAAAGGAGGCAATTCTGAAACAGGGTTTTCATGCAACAGTAAGCGGGGTAGACCAAATTCATCATAAGTACCAATATGTTGATATTTACTGAACAAGGTTTCAGTTTTTCATAAGTAATATTAAATTCTTTACTCTCATGCAAGAATTCATAAAAAGTGCTGAACAGTGATTATGTCATATAATTAGGTATAATTATCATGAAAAAGCATCTTTCAAAATTTCTATGTAGGAAGCTAAATGACACAAACTAACTTCAAAAAACAAGTAATCATTGCATTTCAGACAACTAAGCCAGGGGATTCTGTAACTTTGAAATGCTTTACAAAAGCGAAACCCATAAAGCTCTGAGACCTTTTAGAATATTATTTATTAAAATCCAATTATCTAGAATGACCACTAGTTTCGAGCACAATGACAGTATGGAACTTTTCTAAAGAATAATTCTTTAGACTCGCCTTTAGGTAGTTAACCTACGAGTACCTAATCCCACCCGCTAGAACAAATTGCCTAGTAATCTAAGGACATTCATTCTTAACAGGTTAAGCAGTTTATGTTTATGCCAAGGAGCATTTCAAGCACAAGTATAAAATGTAATCGGTCATATTTCCAAGTTTGTCAGCTCCCCATGTACCATTATTTGGGGATTGATTTCTCCAGAAGTAAAAAACCAGTCTACCGCTAGTCTCCAGTTCTAGACACTTCTAGTGTAGTACAAATTGAAAATGCATATCCTAAAGCTCACCAAGTCTGTGTAAATCTCCCAAGACCAAATAGAAACAAAAGCAATCAATAGTTGAGATGTTATGCAGAAAAGTCTACCAAATCCCTTGACTAGCTCTCACTCTAGCTTGACCCACTCTTCTAGAGGCGCAATCTGTCTGAACTAACACAAATTTATGCAATATGAACAAAGGTAGACCAGGAACAATAATTTTTCACCTAATTTACTTCCCCTCAAATTTTATCACAATTCAAATGTATAAAACAAATGAACAATACACTCCAGAGATTGAAAAGGAATAGAAATTGAAATTTAACAACACATTATCTATAGAAGATGAAAACCCACCTTCACTAAATCAGTCATTAATTTTTGAATAATTATTACTAAAGAATTTTTTATTTTTTTTATTTTTATTTTTTAAAAAAAGAAAGAAAGAAAGTATGGGATAGAATTCCACCTATAACCAAAAGACACTTATTAATGTCTTGCCATGATGGTAGAGATATCATTCTCAAATTTCAAATCCTATCATATTTAAAAATGGAAAAAGGAAAGAATTACAAATAATTATTAGTAGCAAGGGGCACACTACCTCCCAAAGAAGACATTTCAACCACTGACTGAAACTAGACTCTTCATGTAAACTATAGGCTTTGATACAAAAAACGAGTCTGGAAGATTTCTAAGTTGAAGATTCTTGATTTCTTGAGCACCGAATTCATACAAGAGAATCTGTCCTTTGCCATTAATCATAACAAGCTTATCACATACCAGAAGAAGCTGAACATCAAACAGAAATTGTTGTGCCCTGGGAATTATTAAAAGTGGTCCGATTACAAATTGTTTTGTCCAAGATTTCTCGACGCCATACTCACGCATCACCCATATATCAAGGTGTTTATTTGTCATCATCTTGTTTATATTATGAACAATTAAAGCAAGACAATTACTTAACACACCTAAAGTCTTCTTAATGTCCTTGATAGATGAAATATAACCAAGATCTGGCATCCTCATTGTTCGAAACAACTCTTTTGTCATGTCAAAGCATACAATGACCTCACAACGTTGTGCATATTCGCCGGAGAGGATACAGCTACACCAATGATAAACTCCATTAAAGTATAACTCATTAGAATCACCAGGAAAATCAATGATTGAAAGATCGAAATCTAAATCGATTTGTCTCCAGGAATCAGTACTTAGGTTGTAAACATGAACAACAACTGGATGTAGAATCAGGTCAGACTGGTATGTATCTGTGAGAATTCGAACCAGCTTGTAGTCATTAGAATTGTGATCATAACCAAATGCTAAAACGTCGTTAGATGAATGATAGTTATGACAAGGAGGTTCGGGAACCACCTTATATTCTCTGATTGCCGGATTCCATAACACGAGGCCATTGATTTCATCACCCAGGCAAATTATGCCGTTGTTGCAATCAAATATATGATTCCCAAATAGGTAAGGCTTCTTCATGCAATCACAAATTATGCTATCGATGAAATATGGTGGTAGAATATACTTCGGTTTCGTCTCTGGAAAAAACGATATGTCCAGACTGAGTCCAGGATCAAAACCATATTCTTCTTCATCAGAATGAGGGTGCAGATACATGGCAGTCCATGAGGTCAAAACGGGAACACTTGGATCGTCTTGATAATAATGGCAGTGGCTGTGGTAGCCCTTGAGCATAAGACTTGGATTGTTTTGAGATAGAGAAGAATAATGTCTGGCAATGAAAGTGGGATTTTGTATAAGAGTGAACCATATTGACTTGTTTACGCACTTGAAACGAATTATTGATTTCACTGGAAGTCTTATGAGAATGGCTTCCAACAAGTCTTGCGGTAGATACGACCTGGATCTCTGCATGTTGAATTGTGTCACTCACTCTGGCGGCAGCCCTAATTCCTTTTTTTCTCCTCTATATATATATAAACAATGATAGGTCTTGGGCAGGGCACTGAAAGAATGCAGATATGCAGAGAAGAAAACAGAATCTGCAGAATTAAGATAATAGACTTGCATGCATTCTCATTGGTTTACTTGAACTTATATATTACAAGAGTATCTAAAGATCATAATAAACACGTGACTAATAGTCATTAACAGCTGTGCTTAACTAATTACAGCTAATGACAGGTTTAGACTAACTAATTCTGTTTAGTCTAACTAACTCTTTCATCCCCCCTCAAACGAATGCAGAAGTTTGGTGGAGAGAGTAACATAACGTGGAGACGGAAGAGTTTTAGTGAGAAGATCAGCCAGTTGATCAGTGGTGGAAATGAACTGAACAGCCAAGTCACCACGAACGACTTTCTCTCGAACAAAATGGTAATCAATCTCGACATGTTTCGTTCGAGCGTGAAAAACAGGATTGGATGCAAGAGAGATAGCACTGGTATTGTCACACCATAACACTGGAGCATGAGAAATAAAAATGCCAAGATCCCGTAAAAGCATTCTGATCCATGTAAGTTCTGCAGCACCAACAGCCAAGGCACGATATTCAGCCTCGGTGGAAGATCTGGAGACAGTTGGCTGTTTCTTTGAGGCCCAAGTGAGAAGATTATTGCCCAGAAAAATAAGAAAACCAGTGGTGGACCTGCGATCAACTAGATTGCCAGCCCAATCAGAGTCGGTGAAGGCAGTGAGGCGTAATGGACCAGGCTGAAACAATATGCCATGAGAAATAGTACCACGAATGTAACGAAGAACTCTCTTAGCAGCAACCAAATGAGAAGTAGTAGGTTGATGCATATGTTGACACAAG
Organism: Fagus crenata; assembly: GCA_014362285.1. Classification (NCBI taxonomy): domain Eukaryota; kingdom Viridiplantae; phylum Streptophyta; class Magnoliopsida; order Fagales; family Fagaceae; genus Fagus; species Fagus crenata. The sequence continues at coordinate 5,290 of BKZX01032031.1, forward strand.
GCATTGATAGCAAAGGAGAGGTCAGGTCTCGTAAAGGTCAGATACTGTAAAGCCCCAACTAAGCTTCTGTAACTAAATGGATCAGAGAGCAATGATGATTCAGTAAGGACTGAAGTTGAAGGCGGCACAAATGGAGTAGAGCAAGGCTTACAAGTAGACATATTATGTTTAGCCAACAAGTCAGTAGCATATTTGGTTTGATGAACCAAGAGCCCGAAGGAGTATATTCAACTTGAAGACCCAGAAAATACTTGAGAGGACCTAAGTCTTTGAGCTCAAAAGCTTGAGCTAAATCACGAATTAACTCCTGAATAGCAGCTGGAACACTGCCAGTAAGTATAATATCGTCTACATATAGTAATAAGTAGAGCACCGTGGAGCCATTCTTGTAAACAAAGAGAGAGGGATCTACTAGAGAAGCAGTGAATCCAATAGTCAGAAGATGACTGGAAAACTTCTCAAACCAGGCTCGGGGTGCTTGGCGTAAACCATAAATAGATTTCTGCAATAAGCAGACATGAGAAGGATGATGAGGATCAACAAACCCCGGTGGTTGACGCATAAAGACATGCTCTTTGAGTGATCCGTGAAGAAACGCATTGCTCACATCCAACTGACGAAGAGACCAACCATACTGAGCTGCCAAAGATAAAACCAATCGAACTGTAGCAGGCTTAACAACAGGGCTAAATGTTTCATCAAAATCCAAGCCAGCTTGTTGATGATTGCCTTTGGCAACAAGACGGGCTTTAAAACGAGCCACAGAGCCATCAGCATTGCGTTTCAACTTAAACACCCAACAACAACCAATGACATGCTGAGAAGAAGAGGATGGAACTAATGTCCAAGTAGCCTGACGTTGTAAAGCAATAAATTCTGAAGTCATAGCTGCATGCCATTGAGGTATCTTACAAGCAATAGTATAGGTGGGTGGCTCAGTGTTAAGGTAATCAAGAGAGCCATGGAGAGAAGTATGGGTGGCAAGAAAGCCTGGTTTACGTTTAATAATACCAGACTTGGCACGGGTACACATGGGATGTATATTTGTGGAAGAAATCAGAGGGGCAGAGACTAAGGCAGGAACTTCTGAAGTAAGTGGAGCTGGTTGTGTATCAGAAATAGGGGCAGTAGGTAAATCTGGTATGGAGGAAGAAGGTGAATGTGTATAGGACTCAAGAGATACGGAAGGGACTATGGAAGAGGAGACTAAAGGAACAGAACAATTGGATGGTGGAGGACCAAGAATAGAAGGAACAGAACACGGGTGAAAGAAAAGAAGGTGACTTAACCAAATAGAAGATGTATGTGAAGTGACAGATGAGGAAGAAGAGGAATTAGAAGGTGAAGAAGGAAGATTCTTGTAAGGAAAAGAAGTTTCATCAAACTTAACATGTCTAGACACATAGAAACGATGAGCTGAACAATCATAACACAGAAAACCTTTGGCATTGGATGCATAGCCGAGAAACACACAAGGAACAGACCTGGGTTGTAACTTGTGTCTGGAATAAGAACGAAGTAAAGGATAGCAAGTGCACCCAAAGACACGAAAGGACTTGTAATCAGGAGTGGAACCAAACAAGCACTCCCAAGGAGATGTGAACTGCCGTGAAACAGATGGAAGACGATTAATTAAAAACACAGCAGTAGAAAATGCATATGGCCAGAGGTTAAGAGGAAGAGATGACTGTGAGATGAGTGTTAAAGCCATGTCAACTATGTGGCGATGTTTCCTCTCAGCAACACCATTCTGCTGAGAGGTATTGGGACAAGAGAATTGATGCAAAATGCCAGCAGAAGAACAAAAGGACTGAAACTCAGATTTGGAGTACTCACCACCACAGTCACTGCGTAGAAGTTTAATTTTGCAATCAAGAATATTTTCCATGGTGGATTTAAAATGCTTGAATGAATCAAGGACTTGAGACTTGTATTTAAGGGGAAAGAACCAGGTAAAACGAGTAAAGTCATCAATAAACGAAACATAATACCGAGTTCCATTACATGAAGTAACAGGGGCAGGACCCCATACATCCGTGTGCACTAACTCTAGAGGACGAGTAGTGATGGAAACAGAATCATTAAAGGGCAATTGATGATGTTTCCCTTCTACACAATGAGTACAAAATGGAACTTTATTTGAGACAGAATTAACAGAGAAGAAGTTATTCAAGACATGACTGAAGACTCGAGATTGAGGATGACCAAGCCGAGTGTGCCATAGTTGAGCAGAAGTAGTGCTGGAAAATGCAAAGGATGAAGAAGACGATGTTGGGAGAATGGCACCACGGACAGGATAGAGTCCACGTTCACTGAGGCCACTGTAAAGAAGTTTCCCCGAACGTAGAGCCTTGATATGGAACTTAGATGCATCAAAATAAAATGAAGCATCGTTATCTTTACAGAAACGGTAAACAGATAGAAGACTAGAGGACATAGAGGGAACATGTAGGACTTTACGAAGATTAAAGAGATGAGAGGATGCATGAAGTTGAGAATTACCTGTGTGTGTAATGGGTAGAGACTGACCATTACCAACTGTTACAGAATCATTACCAGTGTAGGCATGGCAGTCTGGAATATGAGTGATGTCTGGTGTAAAGTGATCTGTAGCCCCGGTGTCCGAAATCCAGCAAGATTGAGTAGATGTAGGAGCACTAATGGCATTAGTCATGTTGGTAGAAGCTATGGCAGCAAGTTTTGAAGGAGGGTGTCGACCCTGATATGCAAAATTCATACGGTGGAAGCAATCAAGAGCCACATGGCCTAGTTTGCCACAAATTTGACAGGTTGGACGTGAATTCTGTGATGTTGAAGAATTCTGGGAAAATACATGAGAATTCGGTTGCGTATTCTGACGAAATTGTTGAAAACCGCCACGTGAATTTCCATAATTACCACGTCCTCTTCCACGATAGTTCTGTGACCTGCCACCACAACCTCTGTTCCACGGAGAAGAAAACAGAGGTAAAGGTGTATTGGTGGCTGGTGAACTTGCATTTGCTGCCATGGCCATGTGAGGTACACCAGAACTCATATGCTTGGAATTCTTCTTAGATTCTTCTTCAGAAGTCAGTAACACGTGGAGTTCCTCACAAGAAATGGATCTGTCTCTGGTACGCATTGCAAAACAGAATGCATCATACTCAGAAGGTAAACCTTTCAACACAACGTGTAAAAGTTCCTCATCATCAACTTCAACTCCCACGGCACTCAGTTTATCTCTAAGCTCTTTAACTCGATCAAGAAAGGCAGACATGGATTCGTTTTTCTTCTGAATCCGATCCAATTCACCTTTAAGAGTTAATATGTGAGTGCGAGACAAAGAAGTGTACCTTCGCTCAAGAACTTCCCACACACCTCTTGCTGTGGATTGACGAAGAACAAGTGATAAGGCAGACGGAGAGAGTGTTGCATTGAGAAGAGTCTTAAGAGCCTGATCACGGATCTTCCACTGCTTATACTGGACACTCTCTTGTGTAGTAAATGTGCCACTCTCATCTTGTAGATAACGTTCAGGTGAGTGAGTTGAACCATCAATGTGATCCAACAGTGAGTAAGACTCAAAAATGGAAAGTAATTGATACTTCCAAAGTGTATAATTTGTGCTGTCCAATTTGGCAGAAATCAAATTTGAGATATTTGATAAGAGGAGTATAGGAGACTGTGTAATATTGGAGATATGAGAAGAAGTGTTTGTATTTTGGTGAGTGTGTGTATTTGTAGAAGAAGAAGTTTCTGCCATTTTTAGGAGAGAATCGCAAGCTCTGATACCATGAAAGAATGCAAATATGCAGAGAAGAAAACAGAATCTGCAGAATTAAGATAATAGACTTGCATGCATTCTCATTGGTTTACTTGAACTTATATATTACAAGAGTATCTAAAGATCATAATAAACACGTGACTAATAGTCATTAACAGCTGTGCTTAACTAATTACAGCTAATGACAGGTTTAGACTAACTAATTCTGTTTAGTCTAACTAACTCTTTCAGGCACACGCTTTGTGATTTATCATTACTTCACAACAATTTAAGTTAAATGACTTCATTAATTAGCTAAAAAAAAAAAAAAAAGTTAAGTAACTTCAACAAATTATGATTAACATAAGAAGAATATTCCAAATATTCTTAAAAATAGAATTGTCAAAAGGTGAATCATAATTCATACCATAAATTTGCTCCCAAAAAAAAAAAAAAAAAATCATACCATAAATTGTTTAATATTGTTGTTAGTTTCTTTAAGGTAAAACTCTAAACTTTGAGGATTTTATGTTGTTAGTTTCTTTCCAAATCTAAGTGATAAAATCTATATTGATATATAAGATCTATTTCAATTTCAAATCAATGTGAAAATTAATCCAAGACTTGTAACTCCATCATCATGGATTTGATATATAGTAGAGAAATCCTTTTTCACAAGAAATAGGATAGAAATGCTTATATAATTGTCATCTTAAATACAAATGGGCTGATTAGTCATAACCTCCAAACTAGTTTGAGGATAATTCTTTCAACCCATTACGTACCGACTTAAACGATTATATACATGTAATTTAGTTATATGACTTATTTAATTAATCATATGACTTATTTAAATAATTGATACAATTTACTTTTAAACCGATTTGGAGAAAAATTCGTCTAACCCCTTAAATGGCGATTCAAATATATATATATATATATATATATATAGAGAGAGAGAGAGAGAGAGAGAGAGAGAGAGAGAGAGATTTTAAAAAGGTGTTAGTTAATATGGTTTTTTTTTTTTTTTTTAAGTTATTAAGTAATCTAAAAAATAACTATTACGACCATTTTGATAAGGAATAACTATTGCTCATTTTAAAAAATAATTATTTCTAAGAAATAGTCATTAATTCCATGTAATGAAAGAGTAATCAAACAATTGAATAACTATTATATTACATGACTTATTACAATTTACCAAACATGACCTAAGTTCTTCACACATGCATATGGTGGAAATTGTCAAAATTACACGGTCATGTGTGATTTTTTCCTTTCTTTCTAAGTTAAGACTTTCAAGGTACCACGGAAGGCAATTCTAGCAAATTTAGGAATACATACATAAATAATAATTCCCTTCACTATTTAATGTGCTACACGAAAAAGACTAAATGAATACAAACAGTAAAATTGAAGTAGAAATTAGAGAACGACCCACACGTAGAACATCTGCCTCCTAGTTAATTTCTAAATAAAAATAGAAACTAGAATATCAACTAATATATAATCACTTAATACAACTAAATGTATCCTAATATAATTTTGACACAGTGTGTCACGGGTGCCATTTTTTCTCCTTTAGTTTTAGACTGGTTGAGATGGATGGAGGGTGGAAATTGAAATTATAATTGAAAGTGTAAGGTTTTAATTGAAGAAGATAGGAAAGCTAGAAGTTCAACTTTTTAAATGGGGTCAATTTAATAAAAAAAAAAAACTCTACAAATTGTTTTCTTTACTAAATTTAAAAAGCATTGATGGAAACATAATATATATATATATGTGTGTGTGTGTGTGTGTGCGTGCGCGCATGTATTCCTTAATAATTAAACTTGAAATACAAAAATCTAACAAAATTAACTCTAATTGAAAAGAGGAAAAAAAATTGTAATTTCATATTATTAATTGGCTCCAACTTTACAATTATGATGGGAAACCTGGAGAGCGGACAGTTACAATTCTTTAAAAAAAAAAGAAAAGAAATGGATATTATCGATTGATTGTCGATGTGGAAAAATAGATATAAAAACTTATAATTGCTTTCTTCAACTTTTCAACCTTGTCTTTTTCAACCATAATTAAACTAAAAAACCTAACCTCTTGATTCTACATTAATGCCTAGCCTACAAACAATAAGCCCAACATATAAGCATGCTTAGCTAGGTTTCTACATTTGTGCTGCTACATATTATTTCCCCAATTAATTTTTCAACATGTATGATTGACAAAATCGTGAGCAAGAGATTCCACTATAATGCATCTATACAAGATATATATATATATATATACACACGTGTGGATTAATTGTATGAAGGAGAAAGCTAATTAATGGTGTGAAAAGGATAATTTCAACATTTAAATTATATTTTGTCTCTACTCTAAGATTAAATCACAGCCATGGATCCTTTTTTTGATGACTAATAATTGGTCAATTCTAGCTCTGCTCTAAGATTAATTCATTTTGGGTCATATAATAGTAAACAGAATTGTAAACAAAAATATGAACTAAGAGGATGAACCATTATGATGACATCTAAATTAGTCATAGGATGAACCGTGGGTCATAGGATGTAGATGACATGGAAGTTATTTATTGGAATAATATTCTTATCCATCTAGTAGTAAATTAGTAATGTGTAAGGAGAAAGTAATAATTAATAAATAAAAATAAATAAAAAGGAGAAATTAATACAAAAAAGCTCTGAAGACGTAAAAACATAAATGCAATTTTATTATTTACAAATTTGGGACTTTTATTATTGGCCAACTCAACCAAAGGGAACAAACTTCATTCGTAAATGACCTATTACAATAGTATCAATGCTTATGTACACTTTTTTTTTTCAATAATTATTTTATATTTGACTATATTTAGTTAAAAAAAAAAGTCCTTAATAAACTTGAAATACAAAATTCTAACAAAATTAACCCTAATTGAAAAGATTAAAAAAAAAATGTAATGTCATATTATTAATTGGCTCCAACTTTACAATTTTGATGGAAAAACCCAGTTTACGAGATGGAGAACGGACATATACAATTTTATTTTTATTTTTTTTTAAATGAAATGGATATTATCGATTGATTGATGGTGGGGAAAATACATATAAGAACTTATAATTTCTTTCTTGAACCTTTCAGCCTTGTCTTTTTCAACCAAAATTAAACTAAAAAACCTAACCTCCTGATTCTAAATTAATGCCTAGCCTACAAACAATAAGCCCAACATATAAGCATGCTTAGATAGGTTTCTACATTTGTGCTGCTACATCATTTTCCTCCATTAATTTTTCAACATGTATGATTGACAAAATCGTGTACAAGAGATTCCACTATAGTGCATCTATACAACGCGTTAATCACCTAAAAACGAATGATACGTGTGTATTAATTGTATGAAGGAGAAAGGTAATTAATAGTGTGAAAAAGATAATTTCAACATTTAAATTATATTTCATCTCTACTCTAAGATTAAAATCACAGCCATGGATTCTTTTTTTTATGACTAATAATTGGTCAATTCTCTACTCTAAGATTAATTCATTTTGGGTCATATAATAGTAAACAGAATTGTGAACAGAGATATTAAGTAAGAGGATGAACCATGCATTATGATGACATCTAAATTAGTCATAGGATGAACTGTGGGTTATAGATGACCTATTTATTATGTCAATGGTTCATCCTAGCTATGACTAATAAATGGGTCATGTATTACAAATCTATGATATAACAGAATGAATTAATCCTTCTAGTCTCATTTCAAAACAAAAATAGTAACCAAGAGGATGAGACACTGACATAATTAATACATTTATAAAGATAATACATTATAGACATAATACATTTATATTCAATTATTAGATAGAATAAAAACTAGAAAATGAACAATTAACGTGCTATCCTAAGTTCTAAACTATCTCTCAAGTGTAATTTATTCTCAAAGAAAAATCTATCAAGTGTAAATAATTCTATATATATGGGGGTTATTTCTCTTCTCTTCCACCACCATCTTCATTCTCCAACTTAGAACTCACTTATTTCTTTAATCACTTCTCTTCCTCCATTATCTCCATTCACCTCTTTAGAAATAATATCTTTCTTTCTTCACTTATGGCTTCTATCCGAAAGATGTTCATGTTAGTAATCTTCCTTTATTCTTCCAATCTAGGCAATAGCTCCACATATAATGCTTTTGAAGATTCAATGAAATTAGCAATGAGCGTGGTTCAAAATACAAAAAATACAATGTCTAATTTTGTTGTTAAGGATTTTCAACATTTTAATGTACTTTCTGATTGTTCGGAGTTGTTCGATTCGACTCATGAACTTCTGGATTGGTCTCTAACCAAGTTTCAAGATCCAAATGGTACGTATATATGTATTCATGTATTTTAGTTAATACTTTTTTTTAATATTTCGTTTAAGTATAATGGTTATAAGGAAGCTATTTATATTACATTATTTGGTTATTTTTCTTGAAGGCTTTATTATAATATATGCAAGCATTTATTTTATTTTATTATTATTCTTATGACTAGAATATTTCTAGATGTCCAACTATCCTAGATCATGATGACACAGAAATTTACAGCTCATTTCATAAGGCTTAATCACAACTAAGCCCATTTTCTTGCTTATTAGATGTAGGAAAGTATATAAAATGGATTGAAATTAGCGAATTTTCTTGCTTATTCTATTTCGTTAAAGAAAAAAGAAAAAAGAAAAAAAAAGAACGAGTAAGAAAGAAGAATGCAAATATTCTTGGCTCACACTTTTTTAGATTTCAAAATTTTAACAAATACTTTGCATACAAATAAATCTTAACAAATTATCGGATTCCCAATATGAAGCCGACAGTATTTTTTGCAAAATTCAATCTTTTTTCAGATTCACAACGCAAAACAGCTGAGATATATGTGACATGTGCATGTAACAATTTGGACGCTCATATATAGTAAGAACATTTGTTATCTCATACATGCGTTAAAAATGATCAAGAATTCAAGATCATATCAAATATAATATGAATTCTTCCACTCTCTCTCTCTCTCTATATATATATATTTATATATTGTCTCTCTGAGATAACTTTCACCACTGCTTTATAGACGTTCGCACCCCTGAGTAAGTAGTTTCAGAAATGAAAAAATATATAGACATAGCCAAAATCCACTTCGTTCATTTTCATTGTCCTGAAATAGCTCTTGCTTGCAATATTATCATTTAGTGAATAAAACAATTTAGTTGGAAGTAGAAATAACAATTGAAAACTTTGGATTCTCTTATATTCATGAGTCATGACAATGTGGAGGGAGGTAAACATTCTGTTTCTTAGATTTTTCATAAAACCTTTATGTAATATATGCTTAATTTTCATTCTTTTTTACTGTGATATATATTATTGCATTTTCTCATAGGGGAGCAAAAGATATGTTATTGCCTTGATTATACCGACGAGACCCAAAAGTTAGAAGCATGAAGTCTTTATTTATAAGTTTAATTCTACTGTTTGAAACAAAAATCAAATAAAAATAATTATTAAATTACTGAATTTCCAAAATTATCATGTGTGTTGTTTAGGAATTGTATAGGATTCATGAGTAATTTTAAGAAAGTGTTGGACCTAATGGTCCACGGCACACGAGTTTAGCATGATAAAAACATCAGTTGTTTTTTCCCCAACTTCATATATGTATCAGAAGAACATATTTTTTGTGTTATGATCCCATGTGGTATCTAAGTTTTTTTATTGGTAAAAGTGCTTTTTTTTTTTTTTTTTCTTTTCTTTTTTGTTGCTAATTTAAGGTAACCTTTGATAAGTGCGAGATAAATTTTTGGAAATTAAAGTTGTATTGCCTTAACTTGACATAAGTTATATTTTTATTTATTTATTTATTTGTGTTTTTGTGTTATATATTTTGATTTTTTGTTCACAAGAGAATATACTAATACCCAATTAATGTTTTATAACAGTCACAGATTTTGGTACCAGAAATCTGAAGTTCGATCTCCAGACTTGGTTAAGTGGTGCCATCACAAACCTAGCCACATGCAATGACGAGCTTATTGGTACTAACATGAGTACCATTCTAAAAGACAAAATAATAGTGAGCTTAGAGAAAGTGACCACTTTGGTCAACGATCAATGGGCTTTCTTGCAGCAAATGCCCGATGATACAGTGGGTCATGACTTTCAATCTTGGTTTGATTCCCATGATTGGAAACTCATGCAAGCAGATGACATTACATCCAACATTACAGTAGCTGCTGATGGATCTGGAGATTTTACAAGCATTATGGAAGCCGTTAAAGCTGCACCGAATAATAGCTTAGCACGCTTTGTGATCTATATCAAGAAAGCTACCTATAAAGAGTACGTGTCTATCCCACTTAACAAATGGAATATTATGATGGTTGGTGATGGTATGGACCAAACTATCATCTCAGGCAGTCACAGCAACACCACTGGTTATGGTACATATGGATCAGCCACATTTGGTAATTAACAAATAGCTTTTCATTTTTAATGCATTATCAATCTTGAATGTATTTAAGGAACAATATACCTTCTTGATTGTTTTGAAATTGTAAAAATATAATTATAAAAAATATTTAATTTTGTGCCACATCCCATATATACTTTGTAAATCAAATGAATTTTCTGAATAAGATAAACTAATTTGGCTAATCATATTGATACTAAAAAATATGTTCATGTCTTAAAACATTTACACAGTATTACAAACAGGGTTTGTTCTAATATTGTCATTTGTATGTTGTCTTGTGCAGCTGTTGATGGTAAAAAATTTGTAGCAATGGACATCACATTTGAGAATACTGCAGGACCAGAAGAAGGACAAGCTGTGGCACTTCGATCAGATTCCGATTATTCAATCTTTTATCGATGTGGGATCCGGGGTTACCAAGATACGTTATATGCACACCATAATCATCAATTCTATCGAGAATGCCGAATCAGTGGTACGGTGGATTTCATCTTTGGTGATGCACTTGTTGTCTTTCAAAAATGTGAAATTCTACCGAGACAAGCTCTACCTGGACAATCCAATACCATCACTGCTCAAGGCCGCGAGAAGGCAAATTCAAACACCGGTTTCTCCTTCCATTTATGCAATATAACTGGGGATTCTGATTTAATATCCTCAGCCAATCCGACTCCAACATTCCTTGGTCGACCTTGGAAAACATATTCAAGGACGGTGTTTATGGAGACATTCATGAGCAACATCATAAACCCGGAAGGATGGCTAAGGTGGACTTCGAGCTTTGAATCAACTCTGTTTTATGGAGAGTACAAAAATACTGGTCCAGGAGCAAGCATAGATAAACGGGTGAATTGGCCGGGTGTTCACAGTCTGGATTCCTCTCAGGCTCAACTTTATACAGTATCTCAATTTATAAAGGGAAACTTGTGGTTGCCTCCTACAGGTATTCCATACAATGGAGGATTAGATGGCTGAACAAATTTATTATCAATATATATTATCCAAAAGGCAAAAGTGTTGTTTGTTAAGAACTCTCTAATCTTAAAATATATGACTGTAATTTTATTTATATAAATAATGCCTTTAACTTGATGAAGATGCTCATGCTTTTATATCATATAGCAACTGTCCTGATGATCACCTTTCAATTTGGCTCTCTGGTTCGCTAAGTTGCTTAACCTATTTGGCTTTCCGGTTTTGTTTTGGTTTCCTTTTTCCCTTTTTTTTTTTTTTTTGTAATGAGCAAGCTGTTAAAGAGTCATGCCATGAAAAGCCTTAGGTTGCCTAACATTATTAACATCTCAAATGCCTTCTAAGAAATTATTTAATACTCTGAGTGGACCACATTAGCAATGCTCAATATCCACCCATCCAATAAAACTAGGTCATCTGTTTTAAATAGCTAAGATCCTAGTAAGGTGAGGTTCAAAAACTCTTAACTTTGCTTACCGTTGATTGCCAATCACATGGAAACTGATCAAGGGATGGTAACTTAATTTTCTCTCTTTGGAGGCACTATAAATTCATAAAGTTTTGTCTTGATTTTCTCTCTTTTCTCTCAAATTGTCACTAATATTGCTAAAATCTGTAATTTACAACAATAATTTATTTGTTCAGCTTTAAAATCCTCCAACAATCTAAAGCACACAAAAAATATGAGAACTATGAGGATATTAATTCGTGATCAAAAGATACACAAACAACTCTAATTAGCTTAGCTTCTTGTCCTTAAATAAGAGACTTGAGTTTAAATCCAACCTATATGAAAAAGAAACTCATTGGTATCTTGGCCTAATTAGAAAGAGTAATCATCATAAAATGAATGTTTTAAAATCTTATCGTAATATATTTATTAAAAAATAAAAACACAATAAAGTCCAATGAAACTAACTTAATCTTAAAAGACACTTTGAAAGATGAGTGATGTCGATAACTTATAAAGGGTACAACCTAAGAAAACTTGGACAATATAGACTCTCTCAATATGATCTCTCATGTGTGGGATGATAACTAAACACATGGACCACAAGTCAACAATAGAGGGGAGAACTGCCCACAGCGGAGGGTGACCAATTTTTTAACTTTAATTATTATATTTATTAGATAGAAAGTGGCTTGTAATACCAAATATTATATTTTGCATGGCCACATGCACACAAGGATTTAATTATCTCAAGATAGACGTTTAGAAACACTCAAACATTTATTAAAAATGAAAAGAAAAGAAAAAGAAACACTCAAACAAGCAATTTTGTCTCACAATGATGAAAGACTTCTTTTTTAATTCTCTTGTGGGAGAGGGGTTCCAATAGTTGCTATTGCATCACTACAGTGAGGGATATATAGAATCGGACATTTTTTTAGAAGAACAATAGATAGGTTTAAAGGAATGTATATCGGAGAACTGGCTTTTTTTCTTTTTTTTTTTCCTTAAAAGAAGGACAAATTATTTTAGACAGTTAAAAAGGGAAAAGAAATCTACACTAGTATGGTAATATTATGTTTCTTTTTTTAAATCTCAACCTTACCCTTGTGATTTTAACAAAATATAATTACATTACTTGTAACTAATATGAATACAATATTATTAACTTATCAAAAAAAAAAAAAAAAATGAATGCAATATTATTAATTACGACGAAAACAAAATGTGTCTTTGACTTAAAAAAAATGAACAAATACTTTGAAATTTAAAGAAGCAAACTATCAACTATTTTTAATGTGGTTGTGATTATTATATTTTTAAAGTAAATTACATTCTAAGCAACTTATACTAACATCCCTTGAGGTTTGGGGAAATGACTCTCCTATTTTTAAAAATCACAATTTGTTCACTCACTTTTGTAAATGTATAATAGATACACCCTTTAACTCAAATGGATGACTAACAGTAACAGAATATTCATTTATTCTTAAAATATTCTTAACTTAAGTCTTAACCATAGTTAAAGACCTAGTTTCCTTGTCACTTATTACAATTTTATTTTATTTTAGTAAAACTTATTACAATGTTAAGCAGTGTAGCATCCAAATAATAATAATAATAATTATTATTAATATTATTTATTTTTTTCTTTTTACACAATGATAGCTACCTATGTCTGATTTTAAACATGATTTTATTGTCTATTACAAAGGCATATTCTTTGTGGTTGAAAGAGTGGACCCTGAACGTTATAGCCACATTAACTTGCTAGAACATGTAAGTGGAGTGGGGGTTTTTAGTGATACAAATGGTGGACATTTTATTAAACTAGCTTAATTGCGATGTCCCTGGCACAAATGACACTATGGAGGTTAAAAACGATGCAGACATGATCCACATGTTCACAGGAATAAATATCCTCTATCCTATTTTTTGTATTTCACTCTATACTTCACCAATTACAATATAACACGTGTCAGATTATGTTTGATTTGTTTCCATTTTAAATCTTAGTTATTTTATAAGAAAAAAAAAAAAAAAACACTTGTACGTGGGAAGCCTACAATGAGTTCTTATTTGAGAAGTCCACATTTAATTATGGTTTGATTCTAAAATCAGACATAGGTTGCTATCATGGTAAAAAGTAATAAAGTCGAAATTATCACGTTGACGTTGTTGAAACTATCACATTGCCAAAATTATCATGGTTTTTTTTTTTTTTTAAGTGAAATTATCTAGTTGCCACGTTGCTTAATACTAAGTTGGTTAATATTGTAATGAGTTTTACTAAAATAAAATATAATTGTAATAAGGTAATTAAATACTTGATTATGATTAAAATATAAGTTAAGAGTCTTTTGAGTATAAATGAATATTTTGTTACTAATCTCTGGGAAGGTTAGTGTAATTTCCCTTTATATTTGATATTCTATATTCAAATATAGTTTTAAGTTAAATTTGGAAATTTAAGATTATTACAAATTTAACCTTTTAGTTTCTCTAGTTTCAAATCAAACCTTATATTTTTAAGTCCGTATCAATATATATATATATATATATATATATTAGATTCAATTTAAATCTTGTACTTTTTTTTATGACTCTGGGTGTCTAGACTAGTTTGTGCGCACCTCGACTAATCCTAGATAGATATGTAACACCCTATTAGCCACTCGTAGAGCAATAGGTGCAAAATTTTGCCTTAGGTAGATGGTTCTAAAGGGACTCGAACTAGTGACCATTAGGTGTTCGGGTCAGCTTGTGCGAACTCCGACTAATCATAGATGGACACATAACACCCTACTAATCATGCGTAAAACGATAGTTACAAGGTCTTGCCTTGGATAAGTGGTCTTGAGGGAACTTGAACTAGTGACCATTGGAGAGTACACCCAAGGCCGAACCAGTTGAACTACCCCTCATGGTTTTAAATCTTGTACTTTAAAATAGCATTCCTATCCATTCTTATCTACACTACCCATAATAGCAGCATCACGTTGACAATTACTCTTCGTACCTTCCACTAAGACAA
>BKZX01032031.1:25000-28556 GCA_014362285.1 Fagus crenata
ATCAATCAAAGAGAGATTCAACAACTAAAAGAAAGATCGATTCTTTGGGATCCTTCCTTTCTTCAAACGGAACGAACAGAGATAGAATCAGACCGATTCCCTAAATGCCTTTCTGGATATTCCTCAATGTCCCGGCTATTCACGGAACGTGAGAAGCAGATGAATAATCATCTGCTTCCGGAAGAAATCGAAGAATTTCTTGGGAATCCTACAAGATCCATTCGTTCTTTTTTCTCTGACAGATGGTCAGAACTTCATCTGGGTTCGAATCCTACTAAGAGGTCCACTAGAGATCAGAAATTGTTGAAGAAAGAACAAGATGTTTCTTTTGTCCCTTCCAGGCGATCGGAAAATAAAGAAATAGTTAATATATTCAAGATAATTACTTATTTACAAAATACCGTCTCAATTCATCCTATTTCATCAGATCCGGGATGTGATATGGTTCCGAAGGATGAACTGGATATGGACAGTTCCAATAAGATTTCATTCTTGAACAAAAATCCATTTTTTGATTTATTTCGTGACCGGAACAGGGGGGGATACACGTTACACCACGATTTTGAATCAGAAGAGAGATTTCAAGAAATGGCGGATATATTCACTCTATCAATAACCGGGGAATGGATTAGTTTGACCGCGGAAGCAATGGACAAACTACCTTTTCAGTTTCAAAAAAAAAGAAAAAAGAAAAAAAAAAAAAAGATGTCAATGTAAGATAACTATTTTCCTCAGTTTCTCTTTCCCATAATAATATTACCATACTATTTTATATTTATTTTTTTAGCTTTCTAAACTCATTTATCCATTATGAAAGCCAAAGTATTGTTCACAATACCGTTCCTCTTTATGCAAAATTTAATTTAAACTAATAATGGGAAAACATATAGACGAATAAAAAGTAAGTGAGAAACATGTGCGTTTTTTTCACTTTTTTTTCACAGACAAACAATTTATATCACTTTCCCGAAATGTGCATTACTTTAACTTTTTTCTCAAGTTGAAAAAACAATTTACGTGGGAGAGAAGGTCAAAGGCATTTATTGTAATTTTATTAAATTTTGCTATCAAATTAATAATTTTAGTCAGTAATGACTCGCTTGATTTTTTGCCTAGGGAGAATTGAGGTTTGAAGTTTGAGAGGTCTTTGGCAGGGCACACGCTTTGTGGTTTATCATTACTTGACAACCATTTAAGCTAAATGACTTCATTGATTAGCCAAAAAAAAAAAAATTTAGTAACTTCAACAAATTATAATTAACATAAGAAGAATATTCTAAATATTTTTTTTTTTTTTTTGAGAGGAAACTCTGATGCTATAAAAGATAATCAAAAGGATACAAGCATCTCAACGAAAAAAAGGCTTAAAGAGCCACTACCCTACCTCGACCTACAAACAAACAAAAAAACCTCAAAACTAAAAAGATACTCCTAACTTGCACTCCTTGCAGGAACATCCTCCTGCAATTGATTCAAAATAAAATTTGGTCCAATATTCCGCCAGGTACTTCTGTCCACAATTTCCTTTGCATTCTGTGCGAACATATGAGCCACTTTGTTTGTGCCACGAGGAGTATACTTTATCTGACTATTCTAAATATTCTTAAAAATAGAATTGTCAAAAGGTGAATCATAATTCATACCATAAATTTGCTCAAAAAAAAAAAAAAAGAAGAAAAATTCATACCATAAATTAGTTTATATTGTTGTTAGTTTCTTTAAGGTAAAACTTTGAGGATTTTATGTTGTTAGTTTCTTTCCAAATCTAAGCAACCTTAGTGTTATATACGTGATTAAAAAAATGAATTTTGATTTTGGTGAATCTATTTGAGGAATGGTTAAGGATTTTTACAAAGGGTATCAATTTGAGGTTTTTCTATGGTCTAAATTTAGGGATTTTGGATTCCTAACATTTAATAGTGGATAAATCTAATTATTCCTTATCATTGAGTTTATTTGGGCTAGTTAAGGTTTTAGATACTACCAATTCTCAAAAAAAAAAAAAAAAAAAAAAAGGTTTTAGATGGCTTTGGCTTCATAGGTTTGTTCATATCTTCTTTAGGTTTTAACTAATCTCTTGGGAATGTTGGAGATTAGGCTTAACAATTTAAGTGGTGTGAAACGGTAATGTGAAAATATCAAAATCCAAAAGATATAGCTACACAATTTGGAATTAAATAAGCCAAAGGCTTAAAATCTTTAGACATATTTAACTTAGAGTAATGTTATAGATATTACAAATTAATTTTATAAATATTACAAATTTTACAAATTGGTATTACAATTTCAAAAGAGCAATTTAGACATTTATTTATTTTGTTATTGAAGTAGTACTGATCACATTCATTGTCACGTTAACTCTCCGAATGCACCATTGCAAGCATTGCCCAATCTTCATGAAGCACAGACTGCACAGTCTGTCTCAACTAGTGCAGATTTTCGCAATATGAACAAAGGTAGATTAATAATCAAAATGTTTCACTTAATTTAACAGGAACAGAAAATTGAAATCTAACAAACACAACATCTATATAAGATGCAATATCAGTACTTTCTCTATAAATCACACATTACTTCTTGAAAAATCATTACCAAGAAAAAATTAAAAAATGAAAAACGAAGCCTTTGTATCCAAAATTGAGGAGCTCGGGCACACTAATTCTGAAACACATTTGCAGTCGTTATTGAAACTAGCCTCACCATGAAAACCATAGCTTGTGATGCATGAACCAAGTCTAGAAGCCCTCTAACTTGAATCTCCATTTTAAGTATAGTACGAAATGAAAAAGCAAATCCAAATTAACCAAGTATGTGTAAATCTCCCTAGACCAAATAGACACTATAGTAAGCAATAACAGACATGTTTTATAGAACAGTCAACCCAATGCCTTGACTAGCTCTCACTTTTGATTGACCCAGTCTTCATGAAGCACAATCTATCTCAACTAACACAGATTTACACAATATGAACACAGGTATTAATAAAAGGACAAGGTTCACTGAATTTAAGCAAGCCACATAACTCATATGTATGCATCATTGAACATTCTTTTTTAAAGAGAGAGTGGGTAAAAAATCGTTGGAGACTTAACTCAACTAACTTGCGCATTGGCCTTTATGACAAATGCATACAAATATCTCTCATGCAATACTAAAACAGTATGAAAAATTATTAGTGGAGCATAACAATACCTTTCAGACATGAAAATTATTAGTAGATCATACAGACATGAATGATGGAGAATACCACGACTTTAATTAGTGGGACTCACCATTCATGTAAGAGGAAGAGTACATATTTATTGTATTCTATGAGGTATTTACTGAAAAGTATTGCACTAACAATATTTTCCTTGCTATCAAATGAAAAGTGACTTTCATCTCGACCGTCGAATGAAAAAGTAACTAAATTACAAATTACACTATCTAAAAGTTATTGCCATGGACTACAACGTGTACTACAAGTCTACAATGTTCGTATTGCTTGCCATGATCAGGCTGCTGGCATGGTCTACTTCAACAATTTATTTGGTAGAAAGGGAATTATCATTAACAA
>BKZX01032035.1:6205-20730 GCA_014362285.1 Fagus crenata
GAGAGAGAGAGAGAGAGAGAGAGAGAGAGAGAGAGAGGGGTAATTGTGTTATTTGTATTGGAATTCGACAAAATAGAGAAGTGCATTAGAGAGATTTTTCCAAAATAAATTAAGCAAATAAGTAAGTTTTAAAGGGATTTAATTTTATTGGATATTTATTAAGTTACTAATTAACAAAAAATACATAAAGCAATTAATGGGAAAAAGAGAGATTCAAATAATCATTGAAATATGGAAAGAAATAAGTTTAACACATATTTGGTTGGAAATTAATAAATTAAATCATAAAGAAATATCGAGGTGACACCATACCGCACTATCTACCCTTCTTGCTTCTATTATATTACGCTACTAGTTGGTAACTCGTGTAATGAACGAGAAAGTTTAACATAGTTTTTTTTTTGGGTCTAAATATGAAATTTGATAATTAATAATTATGATAATTATTGTATATAGAACTATATATTTTAGCATTAGGTGTTTATTATGATTTTTTTTCTTTATATTTTTTATTTTTGTATATGGAACTATATAGTCTAATATTAGACATTTATTATATTGATTTTATATATAGAACTATATATTTTACATTTTAAAGAAAATATGATGTGTCAAGATTTTAATAAAGAGTTTAAATATGAAATAGATTTTAAATTTAGTTAAAAAAATTATATATATATATATATATTAAAATAATGACACGCAAAATTGTGAGACCTTATAACCTTATGTAACACAATATCACGAAGCCAACAAAAAGTAAAAAAAAAAACCTTGGTTTTATAGATAATTAGTCGCAAACCCATGCAATGCACAGGAAAATTAATTTTGATTATTTTTATTTCTTTTGTTGAATATATATTTTTTTCCTTTTTGAAGTTTGAAATGTTGTAGGGAAGATCCATAAAGGGACTTTACGGATCGGATTTAGGATAGATCCTACTTTTTGGTTAAAAAAAATAACTTAGAAATTATATTTACCATAGGATAATTAAAAAATTTAATATAATGTAATTTTTTTTTTGGCATATGGTGAATATAGTTCAATTTTGATAAAACACGATTCATGTTTATATTTATCATATGAATTATGTTTCCAACCAAAAATAAAATAAATGATACTTAATATAATAAGAAGGACAAATAAATACATAGACACATGATTAAATGATAAAAGCTAAATAATTTTCATAACTCATTTCAAGCTCACGTGGTTTCATTATAAAAATCCATCCACCCACCTTTCTTCATTGCTAGCAACAAAAATTAAATGAAATACATAAGAAAAAAAAAGAACTCTTGAGGAAAATTGATAATTATGATTATTATTAAAATATATTTATATTGTGTTTATATATAGAATACATTTTAGTATTAGACATTTATTATAATTGTGTTGTATATATAGAATAATATATTATTTATATTAAAGAAAAATATGATGTGTCTAGATTCTAATGGAAGGTTTAATTATAGAATAAAATCTATATTCAATTAGAAAAAATATATATTAAAATAATGATGCGTAAAATTGTAAGATTTCAAAAGCTTATGTGGCGCAATATTATGAGGTCAACCAAAAGTCAAAAAAGTTTCGGTTTTACATTATAGTATATGTTGAAACCAGAGAATTTCCAGAGAATTTCCTCTCTTCACATGAGATGCGTTTACCACCGCATTGGGGGGCTAGCATGATATGGCGTGACGTGATTAAAATGGAAACAATCCTATTTCGACCCTCATTGGTGAATTTCTATATTACAATGTGTGTGTGGGTGTGAGGGAAACACGTGTGTGTGTGCAAGTGAGCACAAATTTGGAGTCGCCACCAATCATGAGAAATTGAGGCGTGATTGGACATTTATGTCTAATAAATTTTATCTTGCTTTGACATATTAAAAGTGGTCTTGAACCAGAGATGGGTTCGGGGGTTAGATTATGCATGGAGAAGGTGTTAGGCACCCCACGACATTCGTTAAAAAAACGGTTACCTTCCTTCAAGTGTTCCTTTGTGTTTACTTAGCATGGATGTCGGTATAAATTAGACACAAATGTCCCAATTTCCATCAAGCAATATTACCACGAATGGTATATGCAATTTGACTTTATTTGGTTTTGTTTAGACTCTTTATTTCACTTTTCTTTATCTTTTGTATTTTTTAGGGTTCCGGGCAATACAATGGTAGGATGCATTTGAAATCCTAACATTGAATACCGGGACAAACAATTATGTTTTTGGTGCTATATTCGGGATCTCTTTATCCTTGATTTCCAAGAATAAAGTGGTCTGTTGAATAATGGGTTTTTAGATGATTAATTCTCTCTTTAGGAATTTTTTACCGTGATATTGTGGGTATTATAACGTGTAGAATCCCTTCTAGTGCGTCAATGACAAGCCATCTCGACACATAAAAGACTCATACCATGGTGTCCCAAGACTAGGTCAAGCTATAGAACTTAGGATGGACCAATCTCGTTTATAACGCCCACACTACCATGTTTTCTCTTTTTAAGGTTTTCATGACAAAATGTACGTATTTTAACCACATTTATATCAAAGCAAGTAAGCATTCAAAGCATGTGATCATGGCATGTTTGCGGCACTTTAATCACAAAGAACAAGTATGAGATGAATATGATATAATAACAACACTTAATCAAAATGACAAGTATGGATGATTATAACGTAATGGAAACAATCGAGATGACAAGTATAGAATGATTATGACATAAATGCAATACTTAATCAAATGACAAGTATAGTTTATGACATAATTAAAGCACTTAATCAAAATGACAAATATGGGATAATGATGGAATGACAATATGAGGTGGATTAAGGAAAGGGTCAATTCCTCATTGGATTGAAGAATAATGCTATTGAAATGCTTACATAATCCCTAATACCATCTTAGGGTTTACATGAATAAAAGAATGAAAGTGTAGAGAGGAGTTCGATACCTCATGGGATTATATGAAAGACTAGTGTTATTGAAAGACTTACCCAATCCTCCAAGACCAACTAGGATTTACATGAACAAGCAAATATTCAAGATTAATCAAAGGGGAAAAATCAATTAAATAACAAGGGGAATCTCAAGGGTCTAATACCTTATGGGATTACATGAAGGTTAATGCTATTGAAAGTCTTACATAAACTTCCAAGACCAATTAGAATTTACATGCCCAAATTAGGAGAAATCAACAAAGAGGGGGGGAATAATGAAACTAAAGCATGGAGGATTCTTAAGGGTCCAATACCTTATGGGATTGCATGGATGTTAATACTATTTAAAGTCTTATATAAACTTCCAAGACCAATTAGGATTTACATGCCCAAATTAGGGGAAATCAACAAAGAGGGGGGAATAATGAAACTAAAGCATGAGGGATTCTCAAGGGTCTAATACCTTATGGGATTACATGGAGGTTAATGCTATTGAAAGTCTTATATAAACCTCCAAAGACCAATTAGGATTTACACGCCCTAATTAGGGGAAATCATAAAAAAGGGGAGAATAATGAAATTAAGGTATGGGGGATTCTCAAGGGTCCAATACCTTATAGGATTACATGGAGGTTAATACTATTGAAAGTCTTACATAAACCTCCAAGACCAATTAGGATTTACATGCCCAAATTAGGGGAAATCATCAAAGAGGGGGAATAATGAAATTAAGGCATGGAGGATTCTCAAGGGTCCAATACCTTATGGGATTACATAGAGGTTAATGCTATTGAAAGTCTTACATAAACCTCTAAGACCAATTAGGATTTACATGCCCAAATTAGGGGAAATCATCAAAGAGGGGGGAATTAAAGCATGGGGGATTCTCAAGGGTTTAATACCTTATGGGATTACATGGAGGTTAATGCTATTGAAAGTCTTACATAAACCTCCAAGATCAATTAGGATTTATATGCCCAAATTAGGGGAAATCATCAAAGAGGGGGGAATAATGAAATTAAGGCATGGGGGATTCTCAAGGGTCCAATACCTTATGAGATTACATGGAGGTTAATACTATTGAAAGTCTTACATAAACCTCCAAGACCAATTAGGATTTACATGCCCAAATTAAGGGAAATCATCAAAGAGGGGGGAATAATGAAATTAAAGCATAGAGGATTCTTAAGGGTCCAATACTGATGTCGCTCAATAGTAAGCGGTACTTTGTAGTATGGTGTAAGGGGTTGTTGATCCTCAAGGAGTTGTGTTTTCAAAAGACAATAGATTAAATGTTTATAGAAATAGAAATTGAATGATTTGTAAGAAATATATGAGTAAAAAGGCACTAGGGTTTCAGGGTGTTTCTCTATACCAGTATGATTCCCTTATAATCCCGGTTAAAAACCTTGTTCTAATAACAATATATAATTGATTATTTTCCTTTAAAGAGCTTTTGACCTGGTTGAACTAAAAGAACTTAGGAACACTTTATAATCGGAGAAAATAAAGTGGCTAGTGTGATATTTAGAAAAACCTTTCAATTTTATAAAACACGATACCTAATTGAAACCATGAAATATTCCCCCTTAATCATAAGAAAAACATGATTGAACTTATAGAAAATACAGAATAAAAAATACATTAATAGGTATTAAATATTCAACAATCAAATGTAATTTAACAATAAAAACTGAGGGCTTACAAAGTACTCATACCGTTATACAGAAAACGTAGCCCCTAGCCCTAGAAAGGAGCGTAGGCGGCCATGGGAGTGAAATCCTAAACTTGGAAGAGAGAGAGAGAGAGAGAGAGAGAGAGAGAGAGAGAGAGAGAGAGAGTAAGTCTATCTAATTCTCTCACGTCTAATCCTAACCCTCTTATTAACCTTAATCTCTTTTCTATAATTCGGACTTTAGACTCTAAACAAATTGAGTCCAATGGGTCTTGAGTTTGGAGAGCATTAAAACACAATTGGGCTTTCTTTAAAACTGATTTCACGCGAATCCAGCTACCTGGAACACCATCCAGTTGACTGGATTTTCATTAAAATGCCTCATGGACTTTCTGCCTAATTTGGATTAATTAATCCAGTCGCTTGGATTATCATCCAGTTGACTGGATTCTTCAATTTTTAGTTATAGAGTTTCTGCCTTAGAATCCAGTTTGCTGGATTCCAATCTAGTTTGCTGGATGTCCCAATCCAGTTTGCTGGATTGTGGTTCAGCACCTCTTTTCTTCTTTTTTTCTCCTTCCAGCTTGCACCAACTTGCTACAATCTGATCCAGTTTGTACCTACAATCAAACATAGCCCAAATTAACATCTAAGGGATTAAAGTAATACACTTAAATGCATAAATCATGTAATTCAATGAATTAAACAACAAACATCCATTTAAGTGTAATTAGACATGTAATGCAACACTATCCTAATAGAATCTCTCTAAAATGCATGTAAATAAGTCACACCCCCAACCTGAATTTTGCTAGTCCCTAGCAAACTAAAAACGATGAAAAAAAAAAAAATTGAAACAAACTAACAAGCCACTTTCATTGGCACTCTCGGTTGCATTTAGCATATGCAATAAGCCTTTAAACCCCTAGGTGTCCCTAGTGGACGAGTTATAGTCTTGTGTGGGTTTAATAGAAGTAATACTCACAAACACTATCAAATACTCAATCTTGATTCATAGTTAAACACACACAACATCATGCTATCAAATGAGAACAAAGTATCACACAAACAATGGTTTTCAATCATTAGCAAGCTTAAACAAATCAACCTCAATTTCAAATCTTTAGAAATTCTAACTAGGCTACAATCACTTGAAATTAAGCATTAAAAGCTACACAAGTTCCTTGATGTGTGAAGTGAACTAACTTAGAATCATGAAACTTCAATATCTTTCCAATATAATGATGAAGGACAATGGAATTCTCATTAGAAGAACAAACCAAGGCATACAAACTTTTTCTATTTTTTATTTTATTTTTTTATGTGTGAGGATTGTACAATGTCTAACTCCATTAAGCTTTCTAATTGACCCATGCATCAAGTGTTAGACCAATGACTCCCGAACCAGTTGGCTCAAAGGGCATTAGGTGTAGAGACACCCCTAAGAGTTTACTTATTCGAGTGAAAAAGGCTACGAAGTTAGACTAGTCACTCATATCTCAACCATGTGAATTGTTTACCTCTTTTGACATAGGCTCTCATGGTTAGTTATTTCACTTTTTTTTTTTCTTCTTTATGCCAAGGTTAATCAACTAACAAGTCAATCACTTTTAATTTAGTAACAATTGGATGCATATTTCATTCCCCACAGATTACATGTTAGTGTGCTAGTACTTAATTTAAGGTGTACAAGTGTAAACACTCAATACTAAAAAACAAGCAATAGATGGCCATGTTCAAATATCTCAATCACATAATCAGGTGTTTATATGCTTAAGCTCACTAATGATTTCAAACCAAAGTTCAAAGTTCAAACCAAATTCTCATAGATAACAATGAAGCATGTGAATATAGCATAAATCAAAGACATCATTGCAAACCAAACAATTTTTTTTTTTTTTTAAATGAAAACAAATGGTTTCTAAACTACTCAACAAGAAACAACATAAGTTCATCAAACAATCAATACTCCCTTCTAACTTAAAGTTGACATTGTCCTCAATGTTCAAATAAGTGCATGTGAGAACCAAAGACAAGTCTTTAAATGAAAGTACAAGAGAAAAGGAAAGAAAGCATCTGATATTATGACGAACTCCTCAAGCTATTTCTTGCAAAATGGTTAGATACCCAAAACAATAACAAAGGAAAACAAAAATAAAAACAAAATAAACTAACTATTGTACAATTACAAGGTAGAAACAGAAAAATCATTCCCTTGAACGGTATCCTCCAAAGGAATAGTTTCTTCCTCTAGCACTCTTCATCCTTGCAACATGCAAATCCATTCCTTTGGAACTATTCAACAATGTACTTGAAAGTCTTTTATCTTAAAGTGCTTTCCTCTTTGTTTTGTGCTTCTCAAAGAACTTGGTTTTCTCACCTGCCTTCTCAACTTCCTGATCCACACTCATATTTGAAGGAACTGCCACAGTAGAAGTGGCATGTGGTTCAATGGATGCACATGGTAAACCTTTTGGTGCTTTCTTCAACCCTAGCTTTGGTGCATCTGAATATGCAAGTAAGGACTTCTTCTTACTTCTTGGAGGCTTCTCAGCTACAACTACTTGTTCTTCTCCCAACATCTGAGAAGAATCCAACAAAGAAGAAAAGTTAGATAATTTAACATTAGGTTTTAACTCAATAGAAGTAGTAGAATTAATATTGATTTGGGGATTTATTTTTATATTATGATGATTGCATAACGTTGAGAAGTATTATTATATGCTTGGATTTAAAGTTAAATTCAATTCTTATTAAATTCTATTCTTAAATATTATTTTGTATGAATTGAAATCAAATTATATTTTATTGTGATGATTAATATAATTGTTATGAAATGGTTTTATTAGATTATGTATTTAATTACAAAGATGGGTCATGCTTAGTGAAGACGGGTCGTAACTATGATCTTAACTTAGTGTAGACGGTCTGTGCCTACCATAGATGTCTCATGCCTAGAAATTAAATATATAAATATTTCTTGTGATGTCATTAGTACTTGACGGTATAATGAATCATATCAAAATATAAAGTTTCCCCATTTCATTATAATTGAACCTATGTTAAGAGATTAGCGGAGGATTCTACGACCTAAGTATTTTTCTCCATTAATTTCTATCAATTTATTTTATTGTTTGAATTCTAGTTCTAATATCTTTTTGCTCCATCTTTGGGTGGAAAACAACCAAATCAATTTAATTTTGCTTTCTTTTCATAATAATAGTAGAAGTTTTTACACTGTGTCAACCATTCCCTGTGGTTTGACCTCGGACTTACCGAGACTTTATTACTACTTGCGAAACCTGCACTTGGGTGCACTCTAAAAATCGCAACACTAGTCCTTTTGTGCATGAAGTCATATTGATGGTTCTTGGGCCGATAAACTAAGTGGTGACTCTTTGTTCCTTTGTTCCTAACCTTAAAAAAGTTTGAGAATACGAATGACCCCTTAAAGAAGAAGAGGTGACCAATGTGGAATCTCACACTTTTCATCCACCGATTGTTGCGGGTTCACATTGAAAATATTCAGCTTTGCAGTCATAGAACCAGAGGTAATCTTCATTCTTCTATTCCTACAATAATCAAAGTATTAACTGTGGCAAGGAAAGGTCTACCCAAGATGATAGGAATATTAGCACAAGGATGTAAAATAGGGTCAATATCCAAAATGATAAAATCAACAAGATAGTAGAAATTATCAATTTTTACCAAGACATCCTCAACCACCCCCTTCAGCTTCCTTACAGAGCGGTCTACTAACTGTAAAGTAATAGAGATGGGTTTCAACTCACCTAGCTGAGTTATAGATACACAGAGAAAGTAAGCAAATGTACACTGGCCCCAAGATCTAGTAATACACGTTCAATCATGTAGTTTCCAATAGTACAAGAGATTTTAGGGCAGCCCAAATCCTTGTACTTTGGTGGGACCTTATGTTGGATGATTACACTTAACTTTTCTGTCAAGAATGCAGTCTTCTTCACATGACGCTTTCTCTTGACAGTGCATAAATCCTTAATTACCTTGGCATAGAGTGACATTTGCTTGATGATATGCAATAAAGGCAAGTTAACCTTAACTTGATGCAAATGCTCCAAAATCTCAATGGTGACATCTAAATTCTTTGGTAATTTCAGGGCCTATGGGAATGGTGCAAGGAAGGGGCATTTCTCAATATCATTGGATTTAGCTATCTCACCTCATCCTTTTCTGCTAGGGTCTTCTTGGATTTCTCATTAGCTTTAGGAGCACCATTTCCAATTTCCTTACCACTCCTCAACATGGTAACAGACTTGACTTCCTTAAACTTGTCTGTGTTGACAACCTGTAAGCTTTGATTATTGGGATGGGGTTGAGTTTGGGAAGGAAGCTTCCCTCTTTCAGTCCTACTCAATGCTTTTGTGAGTCTAGCGACCTGGCTCTTAGTCTTTTTCATCTCTTCATCTGTTCTTGTAAAAATTGACTCAAACCTTTGGTTTTGTTCACCTTGTTTCTGTATGAAAGTGTAAAGCACATCCTCCAAAGGTGGTCTAGATGATGATGAAGTGGTATGAGAGGAATCAAAGTTCCTTGGACTAGTGGTTTTCAACACATTGTCACTCTTATAACTCAAATACAGATGATTTCTCCAATTTGGGTTATAATTGTTCGAATATAAAGAATTATTTGGCCGGTACTGGTTGAATGCACACACTTGTTCTTTTGTCATATTTAGGAATTGAGATAGAGACTTACATTCACTTGTGGTATGGTCTATTTCTTGGCAAATTCGGCATGCCTCCATAGGTTCTTCTCTGAACATAGCATTTAAACCTCTACTTCCCTTTAGCTTGAGTGCCTCTATCTCTTTAGTCAACGAACTGATTGGCACTCATGTTGTCCTCTTCCCTTAGTCTGAAAACACTACCACCAGATGTGGTAGTACTACTCCTATTCCGATCAGTAGAATCCAAGAGATTTGGTCCATTCCAAGTGTTTGAATTCTCAGCTATCTCATGCTCGTAGTCCATAGCATCTTCAAGCTCCTTCTGTAAGAATCCACTTCCACATACAACTTGAACAAACTGTTGATCTCTAGGTTGGAGTCCCTTATAGAAATAGCTTACCAATCTCCAAGTGTCATATATATGTGTTGGGCAGAAGTTATCGTTTCCTTTGACGAAACTAGAGATCTTCCTCTTTACTTGTTGGACTTTGTGTGGGGGGAAAAATTTCTTGTAAAACTCTTGGGTCATCTCCCCCCAATTTCCTATGGACCTAGGCTTTAATGTGTACAACCAACCCTTAGTCTTGTCCTTGAGTGAGAATGGGAAGAACCTTAACTTGGCTGTCTCAATCACATTCTGTGCATAAAAGCTGCGAATCACCTCTTCAAAAGCTTTCACATGCACATGCATATGCACATAAAGATTCTCATTCTCCGATCCCCTAAAGTCAGGAAGTATGGCTAGCAACCCTTGTTTGATCTCCACATGAGGTGCATTTGGAGGGAACATGATACATGAAGGGATGGAGCTCTGAGTAGGATGTAACAGCTCATACATGGTCCTCCTAGGTGCCTTAGGTTGAACTACTTTTTCTTTTTCTTCAGCCATGATGGAAGATATGGGTGAGTTTGTGGGTGTATCAAAAAGACTTCCAAAGAATGCCTCAGAAGTTCCCATTCTGCCTTTATTGTTTCTAACCCAAGCACTCATGCACAGTAAAACAAAAACAGATCAAAGCAACAAAATAAATAAATAAAAGAAAAACAAAATTAAGAGAGAATGGAATGAAGTTACCAATAGAGTGATCCACCAGTGACTTTGTTTCATGAAATTGTCTCTTGAATAAGCCGAAACTCCCCGGCAATGGCGCCAATAATTGATGTCGCTCAATAATAAACGGTGCTTGTAGCACAATGGAAAGAGGTTGTCGATCCTCAGGGAGTTTGTGTTTTCAAAAGACAATGTAAATCAATATTTAAGATGGTAAAATGGATTGGTTTATAGAAATTTAATATGTAAAAAGGCACTAGGGTTTCAGGGTGTTTCTCTATACCAGTATGATTCCTTTGTAATCTCGGTTAAAAACCTTGTTCTAATAAACAATATACAATTGATTGTTTTGCTTTAAAGACCTTTTGACCTGGTTGAACTAAAAGAACTCAGGAACACTTTATAACGGGAGAAAATAAAATGGCTAGAGTAATATTTAGAAAAACCTTTCAATTTTATAAAACACGATTCATAATTGAAACCATGAGATATTCCCCTTAATAATAAGAAAAACATGATTGAACTTATAGAAGGTCTGGAATAAAACATACATCAATAGGCATCAAATATTTAACAATCAAATGTAATTAAACGATAAAAACTAAGGGATTACAAAGTACTCATACTATTACAAAGGAAACATAGCTCCTAGCCTTAGCAAGAAGCTTAGGCGGCCATCGAAGTGAAAACCTAAACTTGGGGGAGAGAGAGAGAGAGGGTAGGTCTGTCTACCCTCAACTGTCTAATCTAAACCCTTCTATTAACCCTAATTTCCTCTCTCTAATTCGAATTCAAACCCTAAACAAATTGGGTCCAATGGGTCTTGAGTTGGGAGAGTTTAAAAAGACAAATGATCTTTCTTCAAAATTGACTTCGCGCGAATCCATTCACTTAGAACACCATCCAGTTGACTGGATTTTCATTTAAATGCCTCCTGGACTTTTTGTTTGATTTGGATTAATTATTCTAGTCACCTGGATCATCATCTAGTTGACTGGATCCTTCAAGAATCGAAGTATGGAGTTTCTACCTGATTTTGGACAATTAATTCAGTTACCTGGATCACATCTAGTCAAATGGATCCTTCTTGATTTTGAATTTCAGTGTTCCCACCTAAAGGTGCAGTCGACTAATGGAAACTTAGTCACTTGGAACCTCATCTAGTCGCCTGGATGTCCCAATCCAATTGGCTGGATTGTAGTTCATCACTCTTTTCTTCTCTTCTGCTCCTTCCAACTAGTGTTATCTAACTCCAATCTGATCCAGCTTGTACTTGCAATCAAACATAGCCCAAATTAACATATCAGGGATTAAATCAATACACTTAAATGCGTAAGTCATGTAATTCAATGAATTGAACAACATTCATCCATTTAAGTGTAATTAAACATGTAATGCAACACAATCCCAATAGAATCTATCTAAAATGCATGTAAATAAGTCATATTTCATGACTTATCAACAGTAAGAGAGGTGTGCCACCCATCTTTTCAAGGCCTTTTTGTGAGTATTTTTTTCAATACTATCTAAGACAATTATTAAATCTCAAAGCCTACAGATAAATAAAGCAATATTTATAAGAGATTACATTGAAACCACAAAAAGAAAATTGATGAATTTTGGCGTGGCTTACAATTTTGTTGCCGAAACTGAACGATGAGATACGTGATTAGCTTTGTTGAAATATTCTTCTTTAATTGGCTGTCTCTCGGACTCGGCCATCACAGAGACCCCTCTGTCGACACTACCACTCAAATCTAAAATCAATATGAAGACGTTTAAGATGGAAACTGAAACGTATAGGAAGAAGGGGGAGAGGGAGAAACAGAGGAGAGGAATTTCTTTTTGGTGAGAAAAGAGGATAAACATTTTGTTAGCCTCAAGGTTTCAATAATTATTAATTGGCTAATTAATCCAAGGACATTCATGTAGTTTTGATGATAACTATGATTTTAAGTTGTTCATTAATGATATTTTCATATGAACTAATGATTTATGTTTTAAAACTTAATTTTGACTATTGATTTAATTGGACCAAGATGGCCAATTCAAATATCAAGCAAATGCAAAGTTGACAAGTTGCAAATTCATTGAAGATCAAAGTCATCAAGACTCAAGACAAAGAAATCAAGCTCAAAGACAATGATCCGAGACATATGAGAAGTAAGAGTTAGGTTTTGTAAAGTTTATTAAGATTTGATCTTTAAGGCTCAACTTTAAAACCAATTTCAATTGAAAAATCTCTTAAAGTTTTCAAAGACAAACTTGATTGGTTGAAATTCAAATATAAGACAGCCATATCAATTGAAAAATCTCTTAAAGTTTTCAAAGACAACTTGATTGGTTGAAATTCAAATATAAGACAACCATATCAATTGAAAAATCTCTTAAAGTTTTCAAAGACAAACTTGATTGGTTGAAATTCAAATATAAGACAACTATATCAATTGAAAAATCTCTTAAAGTTTTCAAAGACAAACTTGATTGTTTGAAATTCAAATATAAGACAACCATATCAATTGAAAAATCTCTTAAAGTTTTCAAAGACAACTTGATTGGTTGAAATTCAAATATAAGACAACCATATCAATTGAAAAATCTCTTAAAGTTTTCAAAGACAAACTTGATTGGTTGAAATTCAAATATAAGACAACTATATCAATTGAAAAATCTCTTAAAGTTTTCAAAGACAAACTTGATTGGTTGAAATTCAAATATAAGACAACCATATTAATTGAAAAATCTCATAAAATTTTCAAAGACAACTTGATTGGTTGAAATTCAAATATAAGACAACCATATCAATTGAAAAATCTCTTAAAGTCTTCAAAGACAACTTGATTGGTTGAAATTCAAATATAAGACAACCATATCAATTGAAAAATCTCTTAAAGTCTTCAAAGACAAATTTGATTGATTGAAATTCACATGCAAGACAACCATATCAATTATGGTTGAAAAATCTTAAGAAGAAAAATTTTCAAAGAAAGCAAATTGATTGATTGAAAATCAAGAAGAATGCAAGACAACATGATGGCTATAAATACTACCCTTTCTTCATTTCTAAACATCAAGCATACAAGAGAAATCAAAGATAGAAAAGATAACATCTTATACATCAATCCATCCTTCTCAAGCTTATATTTTCATATCATTCAAAATCCTTGATTGAAAATTTCTCTAAACACTTTTTGAGCCATATTGATCAAATCCTTGATATACTATTAGAGTGAGCATATTGTGTACAATTACTCTTTGAGAGAGCCTTATCTTGTACAACAAATACTTTGTTGAAACCATTGAGTGTTTTTGTTAGGGTTTTGGTATAAATCCTAAGTAGTGAAAAGGATTTTTTACTGGGTGGTTACTCTTCACCTTGTAAGGAAGATTTGTGGGTCTTGGTATAAATCCTAAGAGTGAAAAGGATTTTTCACTCGGTGGTTACTCTTCACCGTGTAAAGAAGATTTGTAACGGTTTTGATCTTCACCCGAAAGAAGATTGTCAAATTAGTGAATTTTGGGAATCCTCGAGAAGTGATCTTGAGGCGGGGACGTAGGCGGGGAAGCCGAACCTCGATAACAATCACTGTGTTTGATTTTCTCTATCTCTATCTCTTACTTATTCAATTGCTTATATATGATTGTGTTTGATTTTCTATCATATCTTATTGCAATTGAATTGTGTTCTTAAATTTGTTTTTGCTAATTGAAAATAGTTTTTAATTCCGCATTTAAATCGAAAAAGTTTGCCTCAACCTAAATCACTCCCCCTCTTAGGTTGATATTTGGGTAACACATTTAACGAAGAAAGAAAAAGAATCTAGGTTTTTTTATTTATTTTTAATGTACAACCTCCAAAACGACTAGGTTTTATTTATTTATTTTTAACGTACAACCTCAAAAACGACGTCATTTTGGAGGCTGTTTGTGTACATTAATGTAAGCCCAAAAAAATTGGAAGGCTTTTTATATATATATATATATATATATAAAATACGGAATTTTTTTCCCTTTTTATTTTATTATTATTTTTTAAGACTTTATGATTAAGTAATGTCTTGTTAAATTTCAAAAAAAAAAAAAAAAAATAATAAACAATTAATTTATAAATAATTATTAATAATTAATTAATATTCTTTTTTGAGAC
>BKZX01032041.1:0-15223 GCA_014362285.1 Fagus crenata
TACATTTGTTGTAACCCTTTGTACACCAATTAATAACTTATAATTGGAGTAGTATTTATATATATATAATTTGCTGCTGAAACTACTATTTCTGAAACTATAATTATTAATTACTTCCAACAACCTTGCTTTCTCTTCCGGCGTTTTGAATGGAGAAGGAAAATGAAAGTCGAAAAATGAAAAATGAAGAATGAAAAGGATGGATTGTCCCCTGCTTGACTGGGGCTTGGAACCATTTGCTTTCTCTTCAGGTTGTTTGAAGTTTGAACGGAGAAAACTCGGTTTGAAGCATTTCCCTTTTAATTTTACGTGAAAACGTGTTATACTTTAGTTTTTGGTGTCGGCTTTAGTTTTTTCATTGCTAACCTTTTACTCGACATAAATACTTTGAATAAAGAATTCAAAACCATGGAAATGAAATCAAATTCTCATTCTTAATTTTAAAACATCCACACGCGGTAGAAACAAAAACAAAAAATGTCTCATGCATACATAAGCCACTTAACTTAGGCATACGACATGACCCAATTGAAATTGGGGAATGAGGGAAAGAACCGAACTCCTTCTAATTGTGGAAAAAAAAGTTTTCCTCGGGATTTATTTATATATGACAGACCATGCATGAGTCAGTTTAGAAGAAAATGGTTCAACACTTTGCATCTTGTAAAATGGCCCACCATTTTGCCATCACATGAAACATCTTGTATCTTACCGTTTCAGTGACTTGCATTAATTGCATCTGTAGCATCTACATGTTAAGACCCTCAAAATATTAAACCAACCCTAGCCTTGCATGGCTAACTTGAATGTACGGATTGGCTAGTCTATCTTTTGTTGCCTTTGTCTAAACACTATTTTGATGTTTTAAGGGTCACAAACTTACTAAAGCTTGTACCTAATTAGTTAGCTTAGGCAATGAGGGGTTTGTACATACTTGTGCATTACTCACTTGTACCTAGGTTGTTAGAAGGTTGTTCAAGCATTACTCACTTGTACCTAGGTTGTTAGAGTTTGTTCAAGCTTTACTCACTTGTACCTAGGTTGTTAGAGTTTATTCAAGCTTTAGGTGGTTGTACATTCTAAATCCAAACTAGCCAATGAGAGCGTTGATCTAGTTTGGCCAATAGGAGCCTTGCATGCCTTTTGGCCATGCAAGGCTTGCCTATATATCTCCCATTTTGTTCATTCTTGCATTTTATCAATTGAAATACAAAGTAAAGCTTAGTTTGTTCTTCCTTCTCTCTAGTTTCTCTCTCTAGAATAATTAGCATAAGTCTAGATAGCTTAGTCAATTAGGCCTAGTTCTCGTTCTCCTTAAGAGCTACTAAATTGTGAGATTGAGTGTGTGAGATTGTGATCAAAGTATCTAAGGATTTGGGATCCTTTCATGAGAAATCGCAAAGAACTCAACAACAAATCAGAGGGATCAATGAAGTATGTGACAAAATTGAGCTTAGCATTGCTGCCATAACAGCTCTAGTGGAGAAGATGATGAAACGACTACCGGTGGTAAAGCAACCAACAATGGTTCAACCCGAGCCAAAAAGAGAAGCACAATCGGGTCAAGGTGGAGGAGCTCCAATTGTTAGTAATCAACCTTCAATTCTTGAACCTATTGAGACAATTCCAAGGAGGGTTGAAACAAGAAATGTTATACTTATGAGAGCTCCAAATCATGAGGTACATTTCAATCTCAATCAGCCACGGTTTAGCATGCCTTATGATGATCCATTTGAACCAAGGCCAAACAGGCTCAATGGTAGTGTATTTCTCAACCCGATTGTAGAATCATTGTGTGGTTTGGGCAATGCAAGGCCTCCACCATCTTTTAAAGGCCAATGTGGGTTGTATGATGAAGAATATTGGCGTGAGAAAAGGTTTTTAAGGCAGCAGCAATAGTTCCATACATTTGGACAGCAAGCACAACCACAAAGGCATGCTAGTCAAGCTAGGGAACCAAGGAATGCTCCATGGCCTCAAGATGATGTTGTAGAACCTTAGTACGATCATGGAGGGGGTAGAGGTAATTGTGGAAAAGCAAGGAACAATCCGAGTTCTTAGCACCTTAAACCACGTCGTTTCCTTTTTGATTTAGGGATATCCCATTCGCCCATTGGGCCATTTCAACAAATTGATCCTGCTTATTCCATAAACAAAAAACACTTCTTTCATTTTTTTTTTTTTTTTTTTTTTGTGTGTGTTACCTTTAATCTTAAAAATTCTGTACCTAGCTACAATAAATCAAACTTCATATCACTAAGAGTGTTCCCTTTTTTTTTAAGTATCAATTTACAAGTCACCAATAGTCATGAGTTCTAATTCATTCAATTAATAAAATCTCTTTGTTATCGAATAAATACATCATGCAAGGCTGGCTCAACATATTTTTGAACCTAAGGCAATAAATATAAGTTTTTTTTTTATATTTAAATAATGTCGATTAAATATTGATTTCAATGAAATAGTTTAGTGTTTAAATTGGGTTAGATTTTATTGTTTAATATTTGAGGGTATTCTTGTAGATGGAGAAAATGATGCAAAACTCACCTGTTTTCTTCTTCTTCTTCTTCTTTTCTTTTTCTTTTTTTTAAATATAGCAATTATCATCCTACAATTTTTTAGACATTTTTGTACAATTTTAGGAGCCTTTTTATGTAGCAGAGGGTCTTGAGACCTTTTAAAGATTTTGGAGCATGTAAGGGCCTTAGGACTAAGCCTTGAGCCGGCTTTGTTATTATGAAACAGCTGTTATAGATTTCAAATCCTAATCATATCGATAAAAACAACAACAAAAATGTAGACAACAGTTTTATGTTACGTTACCCAAATCTTAGAACGTAGCTAGGTTTGAATCATCCCTCGTCCATATATATATACATATACATATACATACATATATATATATATAAAAGTTGTTAAGTGATTGAGTAAATAAAAGAGAAAATAATCAACAGAAACAAAAGGTTTAACGTGGTTTGGTTACGGACACATACTTCCACAAAGAAAATCCTTTGAAATTTACACCTTTATTATATAATGTCCTTCATTTATTATAATGGACTCAATGTAAGATTTATATATATATTTAAGAAACTTATATTAGTCCTAAACTAGGTTAGGTTTTGGTCATATGGTTCATAATATAACAAAATATATATATATATATATATATATAATTAGTGGAGTGTAAAACAAATCAGAGAACTTGTTCAATTGATTCCGGAATGAATTTGAAATAAAATCATATCAAATTTCGAGCTGATTTTGTTCTATATGTAGTTTGTCTAGACCAAGTCAAATCTAATTTTTGTTTTGTTATATATGCGATTCAAAACCAATTGCATTTGACTAAATTCTGTGACTCACCACATTGTTTTGTCAGTATATGCATGCAAAGTCTCTTTTGCCCTAAAGGTGGGGAAAGGTGAGAACTTGAGACTGAAAAAGTTAAAAGTTAAAAAGACCCAAGGCCGAAAGATACCAAAAGACCCAATCCTTTAGGTAGAAATATGCATCTCAAAAAAGCGTCGGCCCATGAACTTCCTTGTCCCTTCTGGGCAAAAAGTCCCATAACCATTGAAATCAACCAACTCGCAAAATAGATGTAGCATTTTTGTGATTTTTACCTTTTCAAACATGAATGTCACGGGGCCTTATATAAACATGAATCAAGCAGTCAAATGAATTATAAATAATTTAAAAAAAAAAAAAAAAAAAAATTAGTCAAAGGAATCACCATCAAAGGTTTAAATTTCTAATTAAAGCATATTTGCTTGCTGAAAATTTCAAATTCTCAGTATTATACATTCTCCAGACTTTTTTTTTTTTTTTTAAGAAAACATTCTTGTGAAACTAAACTCACAAGAAATAGAATTCTTCAGAGATGTGATTAGAATTTGAATTTTTATTTATAAAATTTAATTTTATGTATTTGGGCTCACTTAAAGTGATTATTCAGTAGTTTAGGAATACAAATAAATGCGTAGTCCCCCTCTCACATAAATAGTGAATCCCATCACGTAAATGTAGGTCTCACTAATTAAGCTTAATTATAATCCCAAAAGATTATAATTAAGCTTTTTTTCTTTTCAATATTGATAAAATTAATTTCCAAAGTTCACATCACAATTGTGCCAATTGATGAGAGCTACATCGGAAACACACAAAAAGGTCGAATTCATTTGGATTATTCTCTCAATTTCAATAAACTACAAGAAGTTTACAAGAGAAATGCATAGATTTAGATATGTACTGTATCTAGATTTCATTTACTACCCTGATATGCTTTAAAACCATGGTACGACTGCCAAAGTAGTAGCAATAATAACTTCGCAACAAGTTCTATGATAGCACTGTAGGAGATAGGGCCTTTCTTATGTCCATTCGCTACCTGCATTAAGAAACAAACAGGACAACCTATTACTTGATGTATAAGTAATAATGCTCTTTGAACGGAGAAGCTAGCCTACAACAATACTAACCAACAGCAGCAGCAAGAATGCTAATAAAGCACAATACATATGCTACAATTTTGAAATGTAAGGAAGAAACTGTGTCTACAAAGTCTTATCTCAAACTCCAATAAATGCTAGAAACAAGATTCTGCATTGCAGATAATCAGGAAGAGTAAATTTATAAGGGAGAGGGAAAAAAAGGATCCTATTCCTCTTACTTCAATAGAGATTTTAGGTTAATTGAAATCATTTATGAGATTAAGGTTTTGATTTAACTTATTTTTTAAGTTTATTTTATTTGGCTGGATATAATTTTTTAAAGCTCTATTTTATTTAAGATATAGCTTTACGAAATCTATTGTTTAAATAAAATAAACTCCTCCAAACTCTTATTCGATAGCAAATATTAATCAATTTATATAAAATGTTTACTTCCCATTGTTTTTTTTTTTTTTTTTTTTTTTTTTGGTTTTAGTTTAAAAATTATATACTAATAAAACTTGTGTCTTTTATAATTGTTTTTTATATCATGTGGACATTCTTTTTGCTTATTACCATACTTTAAATACATTAAAATTTCAAATTCTATTATAAGTAAATTTTAATACCTTAAATTATGAATTTGATTAAAAAAAATTAATAAATAGAAGAAATTTTCTTATTTATTTTACATTATTTTAATCATCTAAAAAAATTTGTAGTCTTAATATAAAAAATGGTCTTACATGATAAGTTTTTGTCATATAATTTAATGAAATTTAATTTTATTGGTTATTTTATTATTCAATTTCGAGAATTTTATAAAATTCATTCCTTATTTTACATATGAATTTGAATTAATCCTTATAACGCACTAACATACTACTAGTTAAAAAGAAATGAACAAGAAAAATATATGATTGTGATTCAGTTTTTTTTTTTTTTAATCCAATACAGAAATCCTACTCTAAAGAGACACACCCATCAAATTGGGGACAACAAAAACATCTAATGAGTTGTTATCACTTATCACACATTTGTCTATTTATTCATTTAAAAAATCTCTCCAATCTATTCTTCAATTTCTATACTTATTATAGGTGGAATTTCAAGGGGTTGGTATAAGGAGTTTTAAGCCTAATGTAATCCATGAGATTGTGGGTTCAAGTCTTCTAACCGACACCTTGGAATCACCAAGATTCCTCTTCGAAATGACTACACTCATTCAAAGGATTAGTCAAGTGCTATAAGAGCCCTCAACACTCACAAAGAAGAAAAAGAAAAGAGCTTATTAAAGTTGGATGTAATTTCGGCTAGCTACCAATAGATTCTAAAGAATAATACGTCACAACATTTTTCATTACAGCTGAGTTATCTACTATAAACAATTTGCCACCTCGACAATTATAAAATACGTTATGAAAAATTATTGTGATTGTAAAGTTATCGTTCTAAAAGACTAAAACTCTCTCTACACCACCTTTGCGTACATGTTTGATTCATTGCCACTTTGCCAGTGTAATTTTGGCTACCTCAACCTTGATAAATTATTTGCACAAGTGATCATTCTCTTTTAGAATGATCATTAAATTATTTGCACAAGTGATCATTCTCTTTTAAATATATTAAGGACAAATGTCTCCGTTACAAACTAACCAGAGTACCATTATCCATTGCAAAGGAATGATAAGAATAGCTGTCATATTGTTGCACTACAATATGTGCCATCCACCAGTGATAGCTACAGTAGGGAGGAATTTTTCTACATTTATTAGCACTAGAATCTTCTCTCAATAATTGAGGAGACCATGCAAGTGAAATAGTCTGCATCATGCAGTTACATTGACAGTAAAACATAATTGAATCTTAATGTGTATAAACAATAAAGTTTCACTGCAATATCATCTCTTCTTTTGGCATCATAAAGACGGGGCAATTGAACTTTATATTTGTGACTGCATAATAAAATTCATAAAATCCATAACATGATACAAGTCCAAAGCAAAAAATTCCACTATCCTAAATCTTCACAATGCCTAAATTTTGTTTAACAATCTGGTAAATTTAAATTTGCTCTAATCAATGAACTTAAATGGGCTTCAGTCTCCACGGGAACCACTGCTACTTGCATAAGATTTCTTGCCACCATATTTCTGTCAAAGATTAAAAAAACAAAGGTTAATTTTCACATGAGAAGTCAATTACAGGATTAGTTACTCCTACTCCAACAGTAGCTGATTGCTTCCACAGGTGGTTGTGGCCAAATACACAAAGATAACTAGAACCATGCGAATCTCACCTGCTTCCCAGTGTTGAATGGAATATATTTGTATTTGATCATGTGTGCGATTTGGCGCCTCATCGTAAGGACAAAGAGAACAATCCAGTAACAAAGTAATATAGGCCAGAATACCGGAACATCAAACATAGAAAAGAAGGTCATAACAAAAGCAATGCAGAAAGCTTTTGTGAAGGAATACCTGGAACCATGACAGCAAAAGAGGAATATTATCCCATGAATAAATATCAAGAAGGAACACATGAAGCCAACCCCAGCAAACATGGGACAGGCTTTGTTGACTTGAGATATATGCATATCAATCTAGCAAGTTAACATGCATCCAGTGGCTAAAGAAATACAGGAGTGACTAATGAAATTTTCAAGCCTTTCCAACATCAAAGGGAGCAGGGGAATGACATACATTAGTTCAGAGAAACTAAATGTGATCAATTAAGTTGTTTTCATACAAGCTCTATGCTAAGTTAGAAACATATTTGACTGAGTTCCCAAGGGAACTTACAATGATATATGAAGCAAAAATAAAAAATGAAAGTAATAATTTAACTGATATAATGAATCAAAGCAGTTCGAGTGATTAGAGGTCAAGTGCCTAGAGAGAGAGAGAGAGAGAGAGAGAGAGAGAGAGAATAACAAGTGGAGTTTCTGAACATATATAGGTTAGAAACATGATCAAATTGTTAATACACATAGCAGAACAATAAAACTTAAGGTCTTCCAATACAAAAGACAGGAGAATGCACATCTAGGCACAAGTAGAAATATGACATGCCATAGTTGAGATGTAATCAGGAGAATGAAGGTTGAAAAGAATTGCTTAGATCCAAACATACAATCAGAAGCGAAGGTTAACTCTAGCTGTAGGTGATGTTTGCTAAGTGTGCATGAATCCATTGTCAACTAACCCCATGTTCAGTGTGTGACCTTTGACACGAGTCAGGTCTGCAAAAAAATCAAAGATAGTTTGCAGACCTGAGATAAGGGACAAAGTGCTCAACAGAGAAAGAAACTCAGCATAAGATTAAATTTCAACTTACGCCTCACACCCCAGGAAATTGGAAGATCCTGAAGGTAAAGGATGTATAATCCCTTATATGGAACTACCTATCCGACGTCTGCCTATGCTAGACACACCATATTACTGAAATTTCTGAGGATCGGAATCAAGGTCTGACAGAGGAAAGTAACTTTTGTCCCATTCTTTTATAATCTTTTCCATTGTAAAAAAGTAGTATCAAACAAAAAGGAACCGAATATGTCATATCACTTATTTCTTACAATGACAAATAATAAAATTACATGAGGTGCAGAAACAGGTATTAACATTTTAAAATGAACCATCTAGTGTACGTGATATCATTTTTTTTATAGTACTTCATGCATTCCTATGTTTCCTTGGGGTTTGGGGGCCTAGCAGTCAGCCATATAGGCACGATTTCTTTCCTTATTAGCAGTTTTACTCTTTTCTCAGATTCTTCATACCAGAGTTTGTTTTCTTTCGCTATTTCCCATATACCTTTTTAACCTCAATAATGCAAGTATAAAACATTTTTTCTGCAGTAACCGATAAAAAAACATTGGATATAGAAGTAGCAATTAACAACCATAAAACCCTTATAAAAAAATAAGACAATGACAATCATGTTTTGAGTGTCGGAACCACATCACTTAATAAAAGCAACCCACAAAACAATTAAGCAGATAATGCAAAACAAACACTAACTAACCAAAAACCAAAAAAAGAGAAAAATCTTCAGTTACCAGAACTTAAACTCAGGAAGCCGACGAATGAAGGGCTTGAATTCATCTGAACCTTTCGTCGGCAGCAAAGCCCCGTCCGAAAGTTCCATCTCCGGATCAACCAAAGGCGACAAGAACCCAATCAACAAATTCAGCAGATAAATCCCCAGACC
Source organism: Fagus crenata (assembly GCA_014362285.1). Lineage (NCBI taxonomy): Eukaryota > Viridiplantae > Streptophyta > Magnoliopsida > Fagales > Fagaceae > Fagus > Fagus crenata. Next base: position 8,646 of record BKZX01032041.1, read on the forward strand.
ATAGGAGATAATGTAAAAACCTTGAATATAACAAACCCGCAAAATGTAAATCAATACTACAACAAAGCTCCCAATCCATCTATAGACCGCGTGTGGAGTAGTCTTATCTAGAAAATACTGAAACCGCCTCGACACATCATGCCAAAATTGGTTCACGGGTGCCGCACCCGCCCCATTATCGCCCCCAATTCCCTCCATTCAATTCAACCTTCACTACATAAACAAGAAGCTCCAATCAAACCAATCAAATAGAAGATACATTTATTAGTTAAAGACAAATAATGACATACATACATATGCATATATCTGAACTATTACTAAGATTTCCACGGTAGCACACTTAAATGAAGAAATACTTGAATCCCACTTATTAGATTAGTCACCCTATAATTACATTAAAATAAAATAAAAACATAAATGTAATTTTTGGAATCTAGGTTAACCATGAATTTAAAATAAAAATAAAAATAAAAATCAGCTATAATAGAAACAAAAGAGATAAGATCCATTGTTTGACTTTATATTTTTTCTTAACCATTTTCTCGGAAACCAAACAGAGGGTTAGGGTTTTGATACATAAACATATAATGTTAAACACGATCTACAATTACAAGTAATAGAGCATGAAACAAAACCAAAAATAAAACCCTAGGATTCACAGAAGAAAAAGAAAGAGAAAAAGAGAGGAAATGGGGGAAAGGGTAATTTGGGAAGAGAAAAAAAGAAAGAAAGAATTAGTTAGCGAAGGTGGTGGGGGGAGCTGACCTTGGATGACTGTTTTGAGCGTTAGGAGGAGGAGGAGCCAGATCTGTGCGATGAGATACAGAAAGAGAGAGAAAGAGAGCGATAGGAGATCTATTAAGATTTTCTTTTCTTTTTTCTTTTTTCTTTATTTTACTACTACAAATTTGGGTTATTCACGTATTCTTCACGCGGTTGGACAGTGGTACAGGACTGAATCACCGGGTCTCGGGTGTTTCAATTTACCCTAGTAAAAATGGTAAAATTTGTCTTTAGATACGTGATGTATTTTATAATATTTTCACAACAAGTTGAGGTATCAGCATATTACAACTTACAATAAGATAAAAATATTATAAGATTTTGTTGTACTCATAAACTTTTTGATAATGATAAACATTCGTGAAACTTGTATTAGACTTATTACTTATCAATTACAACTTATTATCTCATTGTTGTGCCTTGATCAAAACAACTAGGAGTGTTCATTGGTTAGCTCAGACGGTTTTCGAAAGGGCTTTTTTGTACCGAGCTTATGGTGTCAAAGACTCGAAATCCTCAAATCCCAAACCGCCTCTACTCCATTGAAGCTCAAAATATGGTGGTATTTGAAATATTTTTGGGTTAATGTGGTATCTCTATTATATTGAGGTGGTAAAGTTGGTGTGGATTTTTTTTGGATAAATTATACTAACATTCTCTTCTTTTGAAAAAACTAGACTCGTTACACCCTAGTTTAAGAAAAAGACATTTCGTTTTCAAATTTACAAAATAATTAACATTCGGCCCCCTTTTCCCCAATTTTTAAAAGAATATTCTCCACTTAAACTTAAAATAATTATAATATAATTTTTCTTTTTAACTTTGGTTAGTTAGGTATTGGTTAAAAAAATTAATAAAAAATAAACAAAAAAAAAAGTAGAAAAATGAAAAAAAGGAGGGCGAAGTGTTAATTATTTTGTAAATTTTAGAGCAGAGTGTCATTTTCCCAAATTAGGGTGTGATGAGTCTAATTTCCCTAAAAGAATAAGATGTAAGTGTAACTTACCCTCTCTCTTTTTTTCATTTACGTGGAAATGTGTTTGTTGAGAATAAAATGAATATACGAGTGAGAGAGGCAAAGAAATTTGATAAAGTGTATCTGTGTATGCAAGATGAAATTGTGTGTTAAATATATATTATCATTTTAAAAGTGGTCATGGTCATGTTAGCAGGGGCCACTTTACTTTGGAATAGCTACGAGATAGTACAAGGTTGGATCATTGGTGCCTGTCCCCTCCTTATCCTTCTTTACAACTGCAAAAACTCATGCAAAGCATGGGTGAGACAAGTCGGGGTAAATGTATTTTGTCATCTCTAACGAGGTGACTCTGTTGTTGATGAGATACAGATGAGAGAGAAAATTGAGGGGCGAAGACGAAGGTTAATGGACAAGCGTTTTAAGGATAATAATAAAATCTATATAAAATAAAATAAAACTAAGATATGTATAAAAATATTAAATAAATAGAGTAAATTACACTAACTTTCCTTGAGATTTGAGAAAATATCATATCTCTCTCATATTTTAAAAAATGGCACCATTATAGACTTATAGTTATTATTAGTCGCAACCTGTGCAATACACAGGAAAACTACATAAAATTAAATCTAAAAAAATATTACGTTATTTTTAATTTTCTGGTGAATGTTCTTTTTTGAGACATTGATTTAATCATCATAACTTACGGACAACTGATTATCCAAGATGCAAATCCTCATTTCCTATCAAAATCTATTAAAAAAAAAAAAAACTCTCAATAAATCCAATTAAATCTTAAAAACCCAATTCCATACTAAAGACCAGTGCTATGTAGACCACGTCTGCCATGTTCCAGAATCCACCTTGGCCAAATGTCATCTCTTTAAAGGATGATCAAATAAATAGTGCTAGAAAGCTCTTCATGAAAGCACCACCAAAAGATAGCACCACATACATATCTATCACAGCTTCTTTGAAGGACCAGAAGGTGGGATTGGTCTTGCTTTTGGCAAGAACCCCAAAAAATTATGAGGTGAATTCTGAGACGTGGGATTCATGTTGAAAACTTGGCTATGACTTGTACCATGGGTCAATACACGACGAAGCGCCGACGTGGATGTGGGTGGGATAAGAATAGATTTGAACAAAAATCATACGCATATGAACAGATTTGCTTTGTAGGCGGTAGAGGCACTGTTCAACCATTAGAAGCACAGGGATTGAGGTAAGTTAAAGTCAAAGAGAAACAGATACATAGAGCTTCAGGAGAGAGAGATAGGAGTACTGAGTATTATCGGGTAGAAAATAAAAAGAAAAAATAATTTAAAAAATAATAATGATATGTAAAATTGTGAGGACTCAAAAGCTAACGTATCAAAGTTTTAAAAAGTCAACAAAAAGTCAAAAAAGCTTCGGTTTTACATTATAGTATAGATTTTTATTTTTAAATTTTTCTTATCATATAACAAATCTAGTAAATTAGCATTATTTTAAGGTTATTCTAGATAATAATTTAATTTGAAATAAATGTATTTTGACTTATTTTGTAATGGTCATCATAAATTATCATAAGGGGTTTCTTATTATATAAACCAAAATCCAGTGGGGTGTCATATATAAAACTAAGAGTGAGTTTTTGACATTTCCCCAAACCTCAAAAGAAGTTATTATAATTTACCCAAATAAATAATATATATACACACTAAGGGTATGGCAAGGCAAGGCGAGAGTAGTACAACCTGTCCTTGCTCTTACCTAGACCTGGTAAACGGGTCGGGTCAATCGGGTTCGGGTTTGACCTATGCGGGTTCGGGTCAAAAAACGGATCGTGCTAAATGGGTTGTACAACCTATGATCTTAACCCGGTCTTTTAAGGGTCGGGTCAAAACCGGGTTGACCCATATTTTTACTCATGAAAATATATATATATATATATAAAATGAAAATAAACTTGTTCCTATAGTTCAAAATTATCATTTAGTTTTCTTTATCTTTCTTTCAATACAAATAAGAGAACACAAACAAAAACACTCATAAATAAAAGAATATGAGAAAAAAAAAAAATACTAGATGTCATAAACCATATCAAATTATCAACCTCCTTAGATGTACCTTTTTTTTTACTAATTGAACTTTCTTAGATGTATTAGTCGCATGAAAATTATGAAATTAAATTAAATTACCTATAAAGATGACAATATATATAAAGTTTCAAGAATAAAACATAATATGTTGGGTAAAAAAAAAAAAACTAAATAAATTAATATAAATTGGACCTCAATCTACTCGAAGTTGGTAGTAGTTCTAGCAGTGAAAATATTTATACTTGAAAATTGCACCTCAATTTGGTGAGTAATTTCATTAATATTTTCATTTACAATACAAAGTTTTAATATAACTTTAGTATACAATGTAAATGGGTCAATAAATATTTAAAAGGTAATAAATATGGTTATTCTATTAATGGATTAGATATTATCTTCAAATCCATTTAATTAACTTTAAGTGCAAATCAAAATTTCTACACTTTTTGGCAAAAGACAAGATTAATAATAAGAATTTTACCTCAAATGTTAAAAATTGATTCAGAAGTAAACACAGTTATAATAATACTCAAAAGAGTGTGTGTCATTAAAATATTAAATAAAACTAAGAAAATAGATTGCAATTCTCTTTCTTTCAAGAAAGAACATCCAATTTTGTGTATTGATTTGGTTAAGTCTAGCCTATTTCAAATACAAATTTAATTTAAGAATTGTTTTTTTAATTGGCATTATGTGAACTTTTATAATAGTCAAATTCCAAATCATTAAAAAAAAAAAAATCCTATGAAAAACGGGTTGACCCGACCCGACCCGACCCATCATTTTATGGGTTGGGTACGGGTTGACACTATCTTTATTCCCGAGTTGAAAAATCCCTACCCACACCCATATTTTTCCTTCAGGTTCGGGTCGAAAAATGGGTCCGGGTCAGATTTTGCCAGGTCTACTCTTACCATTCTCCAAGGCAAGAAAAACACATGCCAAGTGAGGTAGGGCATAGTAGATTGAACAAGACACGACATTTTTACCATCTCTTACCATTAACTTCATGAAAGGAGAAAAACATGTATTTAATACATGATTTTAACCTCATAAATTATGTCATCAAGAGACACATTTTCCAAATAGTACCATATTTCCAAAAAGTTTCCAATCACCACCACTTTTACAATTTTTCTAATTTCAAGATATTTATCGATTAAATTGAAATATATCTTAAAACCAAAAGAGAATTTGCGTACTTTTTTTTTTTTTTAATCTCATGATATTTTTATTACTTGTATACAAGGGTACATGATATACGAGTGCATCTCTTCTCAGCTTTTTTTTTTTTTTTTCTTTGTTCTCTCTTAAAGGATCATATTGTACATGTGTGATACAACAACAACCAAGCCTAAATCACAACATTTTTGGAATCGATTATGTATCCTCAAAATACCAGCCAAGGTCGGTTATATACTTATATGTAATATTTTTGTCTTTCTATTTTAACTAAAGTCATACCCTCTGTTACTTCATTAATTGACCTTAATTTTTTACTAGTTATATTAGTGTTAATTTTGGCCATCCCCTACCTTTTTTCACTCACTTAACTAAAAATCAACCTACTATTTCTCAGTTGTGCATTAATCACTCTCCTATGAACATGACCAAACCATCTTAGATGATTCTCCCTCATCTTTTCATCAATAGTGGTCACCCCTATATTAGACATGTGTGATATCCTACTTAGCATTATTATTATAACTAGTTAGAATTTAATATACACATTTTGTTCAGTTGTAGCTCATCCTTAACTACTTTTTTTTTTGGTAGATAGCTCATCATTAACTACTTAGACAAGTTTTAAGAATTTTCTTAAGAACTAATAACTAATTTTCCCTCCATATGTTTAGTAAGGGTTGGAAGATGTTAACTTAGCAAACAAATTCATCAAGAATTATAAATAAAAAGGGTACTGAGCAATCAAATTATAGGTCCTTCTCATTTTCACTTCTACCAACAAGAACAACTTGTAAATGAAAAAGAAAAAGAACACTAACAAGAGAAAAACTTACAAGTGTCACATATGAAATGAAGAAGGACAATAAAGGTTGTGAACAGTAACAGAGTCAGGAATTTTTTCTAAGGGGAGCCAAATAATTTTGAAAAGGGACACAAACAAGCAGTGTATATATATATATATATATATTCTCAAAATCCTTGAGGGAGCCAGTTACTAAATTTACATGTAATTTTTGGAATTATAAATACATGGGGGGCCAAAATAATGATAAAGTTAAAAAACCAGGGAAGCCATATCCCCCCTAGCTTCACCCTTGGCTATGAATGAGGTGGTAATGCAAAAACATCATTTGAATCATCTAACATCATAAAAAAATAAATAAATAAATAAAAATGACAGTCTTTTAAATTTAACGAAGGTAATTTTTTAAGTAATTTAATCGATGAAACCTTAATTAGTATTTAAATAGTAGTTTAGATAGAGAATATCCAACGTGGCACAAAACGAATAGAGAGGAAACGATGCGTGAAATTTTGTTCCCACCAAAATTTGTTCCTTCAGTTTGAATTGGGAGGAATGCATGTCTATAACCTTGTCAAGCATGACAAACATTTTGTCGTTGTCAAATAATTTCTCACAAATGGAAAGCGGAAATCATTTAAAGCAATTGGCTTGGATCCTATGTATACTTTAGGTTAGAATTATTATTGTTATTTTTTTTTGAAAGATACTTTTGGTTAGAATTGAAGTTGGTACATAGCATATT
>BKZX01032041.1:20323-41267 GCA_014362285.1 Fagus crenata
TAAAAACCTGAGAAATCACTACCTCAAGGGGGGTGAGTGAGGAAGTATTTGTGTCCGAACAATATTACTACCTCAAGGGGGGTGAGTAAAGGAAAAAGTTGTCTAAAAACCTGGAAAACCACTACCTCAAGGGGGGTGAGTGAGGAAGTATTTTTGTCCTAACAACACTACTACCTCAAGGGGGGTGAGTAAAAAAAAATCTTTTAAAACCCGAAAGGTACTACCTCAAGGGGGGTAAGTAAGGTAATACCTTGTCTGAAAATCTACAGCTTCAAGGGGAAAGTGAAGACATATCTGAAATATTTTTTTAGGAGAATGAAGCTTGGAGAAAGTCTAAGGGAATTGATGGGATCAAGAAAAGTTCGTTGGAACAAAGTGCCCGGACAAAGCGGGGAACGCCCGAACAGGCTATGCTGTGTATACAAGGAGGTATAAATGCGGAAAAGGTCAGTGTTATAGTCATTATTTATATGAGTAATACGATGCATAAACTGAACAGATTCCCTTAGGAATAATGACATGTTACCCTGTCATTCCTTTTAGCATTAACATGTCATTTATCTTATTCACCTAATAGTAGGAGGGTTGACTTAGATGCAATCTGACAGGATGTCTTATAATAACAAACTGGGAGGATTCTTTATAATACAAGTTTAAGCTAAGAGCTTCTAGGGATAAGGGTTGGGTGGTATAGGATCCATTCTTAGGTAAAACTTGGTATGGGTGTGTTGCTCGAGCATATTTCAAAAAAAAAATATATGTTCAGACTTTGGTTTAAAATGAACTCCTCACCTTCCCCATCAATAATTCTCTCCCGAAACTAATGTTGGTGAAGGATGCCACATTTAACTCTTCTCATGGATGGTTGAATTCAAGATTCGGTAAAGGAATAGAATATAAGCTTGTATACACGAAAACATACCAATCACGGACAGGAAGAGATCTCCCGTAGGAGCAATCTAAATAACCAACGGCCCGTTTTCTTTTAGGTTCAGATCTCTTTAGAAATTACGCCACCAAACCTTGTGTTCGGATGCCATAGTTTCTATTAACCCGAAATAAAGTACTCCCTCTTCCGAAAAGAACCTCCACCCGAGCAAAACGCCGAGTTAAAGGCAACGAAATTTAACACAAACCTTGATAAGCCTAAAAGGTTGAGAACGAACAAACCACTAAATTACGAAAACAAAGGTAAAGCATGCTTAGTAAAAGATTAATCAAAACCGTTGGACAAAGGCCAGACCAAATACAACAGTTGAGAGTATCAATGTTTGAAAGATTAAACCTACGAAGTTAAATATACATCCATAACAAAACAAATTTAAAAGTCAAAAAACAAAATTAAACTAGATATCTTCAGCTATTGGAAGGAACTGAGTCAGGAGGAGCCAAGACCATAGGAGTTGCCTCTTCTTGTACAGGAGGTTCGCTGGCCAGGGCGGGCGTCGGGTCTACAGAAACCGTGGGGGTCGGGGCCGGAGGGTCATCCGTCGGAATAAGGATGGGGACGACTTCACTACCAACAAGTTCTTCAGCTCCTGCCCGTTCTCCTTCATCTCCCACTCCTTCCTCGGCCTCGTCATCCGAAGCCTTTAGGTCAACACTGGGGTAAGGCAGAGGAGTGTTCTCCCTTAAGAACAGGGCCGAGCTGGCCGGGACCTCAGCTTCTTTCAGGGCTGCTTTCCAGCCATCTCGGAAACTTTTGTTGTAGACCAACTCGAGCTGTTCGGCCACCTCATCAAGGATCTTCTGTTCACCCTCAGCCTTGCCATCACGTAGCCCCCCTGCCCGAGCCTCGCTAATCTGGGATTCCAAGAGGATTAGTCGGGCTTTTAAATCGATCAGCTCGGACTCAGCCTTCACCCTCTTTTCGGATTCACTCCTCGCCTGCTCCTCAGCGTCCTTCATCTTATTGACTGTTCCGTGAAGCTGCTTCTCCAGCTTCCCGTAATTGTCAGCAGCAGTGCTCATCACATCAGAAAGGGTCTTCTCTTGTTCGGCCTCCTTGTCCTTCATGGTCTTAAGAAGCTCGGCCACCCTTCCCTCTTTTTCCTTCGCTTCTAGATGGAGACCGGCTATCCTAGCCTCTGCTGCGTGGACACCCTGGGCGGCCTACAAGCAAGACATATGTGAGAAAATCATTAAAAAATCTGAAATGTAATAATGAGAATGATAGGGAAAATCAAAATATAAACACGTATCGACTTACCATCACCAAGCTGCGGGAAACATGTCTGAAGATCCTGCCAGAGGACATGTCATCCCATACAAGGGAGTCCCCGGGAAGACAAATGACCCTAGTGATGGCCTGAGCAACCCTGGCTGAGAATTCCACATCTGTGGTCTCAAACACAGTATGGGCGGTGGTTATGGGGTCCCCGGCTACGGCCATCTTCGGGGCCCAGACCTCGGCATTCGATGAGGAACCTGGAACATTAACGCGCTCCTCGGCCACCCTTAGCCTCTTCGGCTGACGCACAAGTCCCTCTGATTGTTCGGTCTCCGGCTCCTCTACGATTTGAGGAAGTGCCGTCTGTTCGGGAGCCGGTGTCGAACTCGTATCTCTTTGTACATCTGGTTGAGCCGTTGGAATGGCGTCATAGATGATCCTCCTCGAACGCCGAGGAGGGGCCTCAGGTTTTTCCTTCTCCTTTTGCTTCTCTCCCTCCTTCTCTTTTCCTTTAGAGGTTGAAGCCCCTCTCTTTCTCTTGCTAAAAATCTTGAAGACATCCACTGGCGGAGCCATTTCTGATACTTCGCCCACCGGAACAAACTCAGGTAGATCGTCGGTCTGAGCGGCAGTGGCAGGCTGGGCCACGTATGGAGCAGTGAATTCCACGGGCGTCTCTTGAGACCGATAAACCCTTGGACCCTCCAAGTAAGTTCCGACCAAAGGAGAATATCCGAGCAGTATGGAAGCTGCCCTCGGATGCCCGAATCGGTCCACGCAAATGTTGGATCTTAACACCTTTCGGATGTCCTCAAGGTTCACCGCTGTAGCCGGAATGTGCAATCGAGAAAGAACTGCAGAATAAAAATCGAAAGCATTAAAGGTGAGAACGAGGCTCCTGTGTACCTAAAGAAATACCTCACAAACTATCAGTTTAGTCGGTCAATAGGGACCGATATCTGTTCGGACTTAACCCTAAAAACCAAAAAGTGAGTCATAAGTCTAACCTGGACGGCCGAACATGTTTCGGCACCGAGATGAACCCGAATACCAGTTCCCCGAAACAACGAGCCAATCGTTGTCGAAGCCCTTGTTGGAACTCGGCATCGCCGTGACCAGTTTTTCGTCTACCTTTTTGCCTTAAGGGAGCATGAAGTGTCTGAATCCGACTTCGGGCAGACATAGGAATAGACATGTAGGATTTCCCTAACCCCTAGATTGGTTCCTAGCAACCTATTTAGGGCAACTACCCCCATGACTAATCGGAATACGTTGACAGACATTTGGTCGGGACAGCCATTGACCGTTTGGAGAAAATCGATGAGAAGGGGATGAAGAGGAAACCTAACCCCTCCCTCCACTACACTCATCACAGAAACGAGTATTTCGTCGCCGTTCAAAGGGGGAAGGTTTTTACTACTGAAGTACCTAAGCCTAACGTTGTCCGGCACTAGGTATTTGGCCCTAAATCTCCTCATGCCCTCGTCGGAATCGACTAGGTGGGCTAATCTATGTGCAGAAGCCATTTGTGCGAAATACAAGAAACGAAATCGAAGAAAAAAAATAGAAAAGAAACGAAATTTCAATAGGGTTAGGAAGAGAACTTACGGGTTTTTGGGGGTTTGAAGAACTCGGTTTTCTTTGGAACTTCTGAAAGCCACGGGGACAAGAAATTTGAAGAAAAGAGGAGGTGAAATAAATGGAGGCTATGGGCGTATGAGAGTATAAATCCTTCTTTAAATCCGACCGTTCGCCCCCTAATCTGTCAAAACCTTTCATATCCACGCCTTGGGAAACGAAACCGCCGTATCTAGGATATGAAGCGACGGTTTCCTTCTTTATTTTATTTTATTTTTACCCTATTCATTTACTTACTCATTTTTATTCTCATTGTTGTTTTTATTTTTGGCACCTGGCGCGAAAAAATACTTTTTTGAAAGACGTGTTATGCTCTGACCCTTCCGAAGAGACTGGAAGGATCAGAGCAAGGGGGTAATTGAAGGGAAAATAATTTATAAATAGTTAAATCCAAACCAGAAATTTAGGAAGTAACTGAGTTATGTCATCCCAGCTCAGGCTTAAATAAGCTGCGTTATATGTTCGGATGTGTCCGAACAGGGGCAAGGATCTGCTCGGATACAGAGCCTGTTCGGAAATAAGTAACTGAACTCCTGACTAAATAATCCGGAATGAACTAGGATCCTTTTAAACCCCCGCATTAAATGCCTGAAAAATCAGGGCAGATACTATTGAATGAGTCATCTGAATTAAAACCTGAATGGTGGTCTTTGAACTGACTTCTGCTCCAAAAACCATAAATGCCAGAAATATCTGGTCAAAGATGTGTTGAATACGTTTATGCTTTAAATTCATAATCAGCTGTAATAAGAAATGATGATCATCCATAAATGAACTGACATTGCCCACATACAGAAAGGGAATAATAGATCAGAGAGCCTAAATATCTCTGACTATTGATAAAATTGAGGTTATTGGGAAGGGAAATTGGTAAATATCGTAAAAATATCTCCGGTTAAGGGCTGATATAAATAGAAGGATCTCCAACATGCAAAGAGAGGTGCTCTTATGCTCCAGAAAAGTTTATACTGTCTTAACTTACTCTTGAATCACCTTCTTCCCGGAAACTGACTCAGGCATCGGAGAGCAAAAGGCCAACCCCCACTGGGTTGACCAAGGTGCTAACCATTTGTCTTTGCTATTTGGTTGTTTTGTGTCACAGGCCTTAGGAAATTCTGCTCGGATTGATCTCAAAGGTGTTCGGATTCGAATTCCTAGTCAGCTCTTTCATTTATCTTAATTTAAGTTCTTACAATATATGTTGGATTGCTTACAATTATTTCTTTCTTTACAACTATCTTAAGGAGAATTAATCCATTTCAAATTATATTGGACCTTATTGTGTAAGACGAAGCAGAAAGAATATTCCATGGATCGAAATGATGACGATAAGAGAGGCTTACACTAAAAAAAATTAAAGATCTGAGAAAGAGCTTCAGATCTAAGACCAGAAACAATTAAAGATCTGAGAGGCTAGATCTGAAAAAATTAAAGATCTGAGAGAAACAAGGTCTGAAAAATCAAAGATCTGAGAGAGCTTCAGATCTGTGGAGGTGGCGGCGGCGTGGCAGCAGTGAGAGAGAGTTGAGAGAGAAAAGAGACAGACTTGAGTTTTTTATTTTATTTATTTACATAATGATAAATTAATAACATATAAATTTAAATGTTAAATTAATGATATGACATATCTGAGTTGATTAATAATGACATATGACATTTAATTATCGGATGGATAAACGGATGATGTGGTTCATCTAGTGAACTCAATAATTTCTACTTGCATGGCAAAAAACTGAGCCCATCCCGCCTAGTGTTTTTCCTGCTTTGGGGACATGTGAGGATGCATTTGTGAAATATACACGTATAAGTGAAAGTTCTACATAGAAAAAATAAATAAAAAAAATTAAAGAATTAATATAATATAGTTGGGCCAAAATCTTTAGGTTAAAACTCTTGAATGAAGTGATGTCCTTATATATTATATTAAAAATATTAAAGTTTCAATTAGAGCATCTTTAAGATGTTATCTCTCGTGAATGTCAAACACTGTTAAAAGAATGTATTTGTCATCCTACAACATAATCATGTACATTTGGATTTATTGATTACGATCGATTTCAATGTAGTCAGTTTATCCATTAAATGGTAATTTTATTTACGTTTGAATCTTGCTTAAGAATATAACAAGACTGCCATATTTTCTTGTGCTGGGAATTATTTGAAGAGATCTCACTTTAATTTTGTTTTCAATACATAACAAAATATAAGTGCGTTGCAGCAACATACCCCACACATTAATATTTTTTTTCTTTTTATTTTCTAAAAATATTGAAAATCTATAAGGTCTATGAGCTACACAATGCGGGATAATTTTTTAACTGAGGTAATAATATTGAACCACAAAACTCTGGATACTTTAGATCCTTTATTTGAAGACAATATACATGCAATTTATTTTTAAAATAAAGCATAAAGAATAGCGGTGCACTAGACCAAAGCCTCCGGGATCATATCATATATCATATGTAAAGATAAAATTTTCTACTTGCACAATGTTGGAGATATTAGTCTATAAAATAATAATAATTATCTTATAAATTAGATATATAAATATATTATCAATTACCGTGTTGAATTATAAAATCATATGATATGCATGAGATATCAATCCGAGATATATATTCTTTTATGAAGAGCATTTTGAACAGGATATTGAGACAACACGTGCCCCATGAAGGAGATATATTGCATCTTGTCCATATTAATGCACAAAAATACAGAACATAATCCATTAATGGACCAGCACATGCAAATTCAGAGTCAAACCCATGTTCTGGATTGAGATCCATGAAATTGGTATTGTATGCATATGTAAAGTCACAGTCAAAACTATGTTCTAAGCCAGACTTGCACGCTTGCTCACATATTCAGTCACCGCTGCAACTTGTAGAACTCACATCTGCCGAAGATATTTTTTTAAGATAAAAGATATTTGTAGATCTCTTCTGACAGCATTCCAATTCCAAACAAATCCGAGAGAGAGTATTACATAGGAGTTTGTTAATGTATTATAATTTTTAAGTGTGATTATCAAAAAAAAAAAAAAAATTTTCAGTGTGAATACATGCTTTCTAAGATTTATTTATTCATATTCCTCCTCCCAAAAGTTGGACCCTCATGTTTTTTGATAAGTAGTTGGACCCTCATGTTAGTGACAAGTAGTCTTACCCTTTTGTTATAAAAGTTATAAAGATCATAATAGTCTGGTTCTTACAGCGAAAATCAATCATACTAGTAATACCATTATTCATAACTGTGAATTTGATTTAGTGTTATTAACGTATAATAAAAATAATATGATGAATCTGTTTGAAAATGATATTATTTTAATTATAATTTATTATTTTAGTAATAGATCTTAATTAACTCAATTAATAAAGTCTATTATCGTTGTATAAGAGATCATTTGAATCCCATCTACTAAAAAAAACAAATGATATCTTAATCTAATGATAACAAATAATCATTATGTAGTAAACGTCATAGTCATAAGATTAACTTATATTCTATCTAAAAAATTACTATTTTATAACCTAATAAACTGTAATTTTCTCATCATCATTTTCACGTAGATTTATGACTAATATCGTTTATATAAATATTAATCTTAATATGTCATATCAACTATGTAAATTCTATCTTTTATCTTAAAAAAAACCATTGTTGAAAAGATTGTACATGCATCTCATACACAAAAAATAAAAAAAATTGACATGTGACATGTGGTAATGAATTGAATCATTTGGAGAAATTAAGAAAAAGAATAAGACCAATGGGAAAAGTGCAGTGAGTGGGTCCCTCTCCATCCCTTCCCAACGCTCCAGTCCAGCTCTCACTGTCTCTTTCACGGCTTAAGTAAACCAAAAACAAAGGCCAAAGGCCAAAGGGAAGCTCGGCTTCCTTTACACTATTCTCTTCATCCTAAATTTTCACTGACCCTAATTATTCTATGCTTTTTTCCAAACCTCCCTGTCCACAAAATTCCCATCTTTCCTTTACTCTTTGCCTTCTGTTTCGATCTCTTCCTCTGTGATCTACTGCTTCTCTCTCAACTTTGATATCTCTGTAACTGGCTGGTAAGTTTGTTTCTTTTTAGAATTTAATTACACTTCTTGCTATTCAACTTCTTTCTCTGTTGGGTTTTTTCTATGGTTGCTTGAGGTGTTGTTTTTTTTGTCATTGAATAAAGAAAAAAAAAAGAGTGTGGAAATGGAAAGTGATTGTTGGGAGGAACTATTATTTCAAAGAATTAACTTTACCTATGCCTTTTTTGGTGCATAACTAATATATTTGATAAGGCCCAGAAGAGTCTGATGTGGAAATTTGTATGTCAATATCTGGGTTTGTGAAGTTGAGGTGAGAAAGGCATATTGTGTCATTTTTGTTTTTGTTTTTAGCTAGAACTTCATTAATGTCTGCATTAGTTTATGGTTATATTTTGCTTGTCTTGCCAATTATATATTTTCTATAATTTTGTAATAATTCGTTGTGTTGTTGACAGTACAAGAACGTTCTTTGTAGAGTGAAAATCTTCTCCAAACTTTCCAAAAAGATGTTTGTGTGTGTGTGTTCCATGAATGCTGTAATTGACTAAAATACTTTTGGGGTTTTATAGATTATTGTTGCAGTGAGAGAAGTTGTTGGGAATAATTTGGACACGTGCTCATCTCTGAGTTAAATTTTGATGAAACAACAGAATTTTGTAATAGATGATTAATTTGTATAACCATGAATACATCCATTATGCAACTTTTCATGTATCCTTCATTTCTTGAATTTATTTATTTATTTTTGGAGTGTTCTTTTGTCTAATAATATTGAAGCGGAGTAATCATATATGTGATAAAAAGTTGGAGTCTAAACACTTATTGCTGAATTGGATGTTCAGGTGACTTTTGATGAGGTGCTGAGATATACTTATTGATTTGGATACATAATTAAGTACCATGTCTGATCGCGTTATACAATCGTATCATGGTGGTGAACCAGTGCGTGGTGAACCAGTGGATGGTAACAAATCTGTTTGGATGTCTCATTGGATGCGCACAAGCTGTAAGTCAGCTACTCAGGCTTGCAGTCAAGTATCAATTCATTATGAGTCCAAGGAAGAAGTTCATGATACCAAGCAGCATCCTGTACTTAATGGGCCAGATATAGAAACAGAGGTTTATGCTAAAGGGTTTAGAGAAGCAAGTAAAGCCAAGGCAGTTGATTTTATCAATGAGAGTCAGACAGCGAGTTCGAAAAGATTAAAGAGAAAAAGATCATCAGATTTTCAGTCCTTTCCGATGTTCAATCTTTCTCAAAAGAGAGGGGATGTTTTGGCTTTAAAGAATGATGAAGCCATATGTCATGGGAAAGACTCCAACTCTGGACATAATACTGTTTTTGTCCATAGAAGCAAGAGTCCTTTACCTTCAAAGTTTGCATGGGCTCCTCCTGAAACAGACACTCTTGAAAGTCATTCTAAGCCTGGAGGCATCTCAGGGTACTCAGAGCAGCTGGTAAAATCTGATAAAGATATTGAAATGAACAGCTTAGCCGTTTCAACATCTCTTCAGGATAATTTTATGAGGTCAAGTTTAAAACTTGTGCCATATGGATTTAACAGCGGAAAGACTCCACTGCAGCCCTTTGTTCGTGAGAATAAAATCAGTAACCAATTAGGCTCCAGATCATCTAGGAAGTCATTGTTGAGTCAGAAAGATGCGGCCCTGTTACTACATGATCCCTCAACCAGCAGTAATCAGCAAGCACATTTTATTGGTAAACAGTACCAGAATATGCAAAATCATTCTGGTATGTGGTTGTCTCCAAGCCTGAGTAGCTGCCCAGAGGCGACCAAATCAGAAAAATTATATAATGGATGTAATTCTCTTCCAAGACTGCCATGTTCTGTTCATGATGTAGAGACTATGAGAATATACACCACCATCGACTCTGCAGAAGGATCATCTAGAGGTCCTTCCATGTTATCTCAATCGACTCGCCAGTTTCTGATCACAAAAAAGACTGATGTTAACTTATTTGAAGGAGGTCAAATGTTTAAAGAGTCAACGGTATCAACCAAATTCAAAGGAAAAACTTTCACTGAGCTTCTCGGTTTATCTCCAGATTTTCAATTCCATGCTCAGCAAGGAGTGAAACTACAACCTCTAGAGAGCTCCATAGACAGTGATGGAAAAGAAAATATCAGAGATGTAAACGCATCAGTTGGATTGAAGAATGAATCATCAGCTGAAACTGATACTATGGACATGGATGCTTTCCAGGAGAACCATCTTTCTGGTATGGACACTCTCAAATCTCAGAAATTCTGGTTTTAGTTTAATGGCATTTTGTACCATGTTAGATGGATAGGATTCTAGGTTCTACAGCATCACACTTAGAATAAGATGCTTTTTATGGAGTGCTGGCAAAAAAATATTTGTCTCACTGAAGTTTACTTAATAGTTTTGTAAGTCTCATGCATAATTTGCATGTTTTTAAAGTTTTTATGTTCTCTTTTTCGGCTGATGGTGCTGCCTCTTTGTTGCAGGTGTTGCTTCATCCCCATCAAATAAGGTAACTCTTGCTGTGTTTTTGATATTTGTATAACGTGTCCTCTTAGTAGTTTTTGAGTCTACTAGGACATGGGCTTATTTGTCTTCCAAGTAAATTGGGCTAGTAGTAATAATACCATCCGGAAATATATCTGGTAATATTTAGACCTAATGTTGTGCTATACTGAAGGCATTAACAATTATAATTTTGTAGTACCTCAAGGGGAAGTCACCAACACATCAAGCTGTAGATGCTTCAGCTGGAGAAGAAATGGGGGGTAGACTCCTGAACATGGAGTTACGTAATATAAACCAAGTGCTTCCTGATCTTCCTGCTTTGTCAAGCCCAGTGGACCGCAAGGATACAAGCACATCAAGAACCCAGAGTTTGGATGCGGAACACCTCCTTTCCCATGCTGAGCATCCCATGACTTTAAATTCCAGTGGTTGTCCTGATGACCCACTAGGACGAGAGCCAAGCAGCAGATGGTTAAAACGCCTCAAGCACAGTGCTTCAAATTCTGCTCATGGTACCAAGAGCTCAAAAATGGGAGAAGCCTCTTCCCATAGTAAGTTCTTCAGCAAAATTTTGAAATGTGGTATAACCAGTTCAGAACTCACAATGGGTAGATGTAATGGTAAAGAACTGGTGGCATTAGATCAAAATGCAACATTGTTAAGGAATGGTGAGTCCTCTTCTGTTGATTCAGTGAAGAAATGTTTAGATGTAACACTTTCACATCCTTGGATTCAGAGGTGGTGTCATAATCGGACTGCATCTCCCCAAAAGAAGCCTGAAGCCGTGATGGTTTGTGAGCCACAGTGTTCAAAGGCAAAGATAGGTGCGTTTCAAAAGAAGAAATTTCCAAGCATTGCTGCTATGGCATTGATGGGGAAGGCTATGTGTGGTTTCCAAACATGTGAGATTAAGAAAAGAGGGTCTTTTGTGGTTTGGAATACCAAAGGGGTTTTGAGATAACTCTGCCCTGAGTTATAAACATTCATTATGAAGAGTAATCAAAAAGATCAATGGGATAGTACCTGTTTTAGTTTTTGAAGAGGGGCAAAAAAGGCTTTGGCCATTCATGGCAATCAGATCTAAAGGAAAATATATGGATTTTTTTTTGGGTGATTCTGAATTATTAATAACTTTTCATTCCTCTTTGGGAATAGATTCTCTTGATGAGCAGTTGGAATAATTCCAAAGAGGATTTGCTTATTGAACATGGCAATCTGGGTTGAGGATGAGGGAGGCTGCCCCAAACTTCTATCACTTCATTTGATGAATTTGAAAGCATCTGCCATGCTGCAGATGTGGCCTTCACTTCATTACATGAAGCCATAAAGCATGTGCATCTTCATGGGCACGCAAGCGCAAACATCCAAGGACAGACAGACTTATATGTATGTATATGATTAGAGAAAAGGGAGAGGCCTTAAAATTCTGCTTTATGTACCATGTTGATACTGTCAAGTTGTGCATGCTTCCAACAGTTTTGGTATTTACTTTTCCTATGTTAATATTAATGATATATTTTGGATGACTTCTTTGTGAGAGAATAGTCTAATTATGATTACTCAATGGTTGAAATGGACAGGAATAATGCATCTGCATCGTCCTTTTAGCCACTTAACTGAAATGTTTTTGAGCTATCATTTTTCACTTGGCTGAAAAAAGGAGGAAGGTTCTCCTAGACACAAGTGGGGTGGATGAACGGTGCAGAGATTCATTTCCCTTTCAATACTCTTTTGAATTTTGATGCATTGACTTTTATTTTGATTGTCATATCTGATGTACATCAACATCTTTAGAGTTTACATTGATTATGGCCTGATTTGAGCTGCCAAGTTTATTTTCCAGAGTATAGGCCTGTTGTAGCTTCCTTCTGTACTCTGATTTGAGACATAGTCTACATTGTTTATACTTGAGAATCATGCTTTCATGTATGTGTCAGATTTGAGTATCTTTTCTTTTCCTCTTTTTTGTACAAGATGCTTCATCTTTTGAACATGAATTGATACCAGGATTTCCTTACAAACTTGAGTCTTTAGTATATTATTATCAGAACTTGAATCTGACCAATAAAAAAATAAATAGAACTTGTACATCTCACTTTGCAAGAAAGTTGAATTAAGATTAAAAATCCAATAACTGTAATGATTAACCAGTGAAAACAAAAAACATCAATTATTACAAGCTAAAGTTGCTTTTTCAACATGACACCCAGTTTGTTCTAGAGCAGATTCAAAAAATCCACCTCCATGAATACTTGAATCTATACATGGTGGAGCGAACTGAATGATTATATCCCTCAATGTGAGAACACCTGTTGCTTGCTGCAAATCATTGATTAGAAAACTGAAACAACTTTTCGTCTGTGTCATATTTTTCATCACTTGCTTGAGAGTGTCAGTTTTCTTGTTGGTAACTGGTAAGTCCATTCTAGGCAGAAAGCGATTTCTTAGACGGAGTATCCCTGATGAGAAAAGAGCCCCGAGGTCTCGTTCAATGGATGGATCAAAGTCTTTATTATTGATCTCCATGTGAATGAACTCCTCCACAGTTAGGTTCCTATGGTTATGTCAAAAAGTGCATTAGCTCTAATTGGCAACAAAGATATGCCTTATAATGGTCTAATATTCATAGTCATATACATATAATTTATAATCTACAACAGCTGAAGAGGTAGTAGGCTTCTATCAGACACTGTTGGTGAGAACTTTGGAACCTTGGGCTGGAAAAAAGAAAAGAAAAAGAGATGGAAGTGAAGACTTACTTTCTGTTATGAAGAAGATTGTCATTCTCTATAATAAGATGGATGTCACTGCTCCTTATGCTACCAATGAGCTTCTTAGTTCCTCGATTTATGACAGCAATGACACCAATTCGGCTTTCCCGAAGAGTATGAAGGGCTTCTGCTATGCTTTGATCCTCATATACATGAACAACATGCTCTTCATTCTCAAACCTGAACAAAAACAGAGATGGGATAGGATGCAAAACGGGTCAACCAAAAAGAGTAAATAAATTGTCCAAAAGAAACAAAGGATAAAACTCCATTGTGGCATATTTTGGATGATTTTCAGTTTGATGTACCGGAACTCTGATAAAGCCTTGTTTGCAATGCTATCAAACCACTCTAGTCCACTTGATTGAAGAAGAAATTGGATGACTGCTTTCTGCCACAAAAGGCAATCAATTATTTACCACTTGTCTATGATGCTACACAATTTGACAGTCCACAAAGGTACGCATCTTGTACAGCAACTAACTAAAACTCCATTAGCTTCTCCAATTTCTAATACAATTACAAAGCAAATTTGTGCCTATATAAATACCTGCGTAATAAAACCAATGACATTAGAGTTGGATCGCTCTATGACGGGTACAACTTGCACACGATGTTTCGAAAGAAGCAACAGAACGTGAAAGAGTGTTTCATCCAAGTGTACAGGGAAAAATGGATCCCACAGGAATGATTTGGCTAGCTCTCCAACCTGTTAAATTACAGATAGAATTTGGTGATCATTCAATGAAACAGAACACTAAATTAAAAAGTGACAGAAACAAAAGATAAACAATAGACCTTGGTTTGGCCAATGTGAGGATTCTGTTCTAGCATGGTGAAGATACCATTCTTCTTAATCTCTTCACCTCCGTTATCCTTTCTATTCCTTTCTTCATTTTCCAGTTCCTGAAAAAGACCATTGTATAAGAAAGTGTTTTGGCTTCCACTAGGTGCAATACATTGTAATATGCAAGATCGAGAAGCAAATCACCTCAAGACACCAGAGAACCATGCTTGCAAAATCAATGAAACCAATATATGGATCCAAAAATCTTCTGGTGGCAGTAGTATTATCAGGGTCAAAGATATCAGCAATTGGAGCACCAAACACATCCTTCTCGTACAACTTATGTATTGCATCACTCACACTATCCCCAGCTCTCAATTCCAAAACTTTACAACAAAATGAAAAAAAAAAAAAAAAAAGACATTGAAATTTGCATAAGTTTTAGCATATATCTCATACAATGGAACTGGAAAAAGATTGTAACTTTTTATAGCATACCAGGTGAGTTTTTGATGCCAGGAATTGAGCTGATGGGGATGTGATCAAGAAAGAGTTGGAGAGCAGTGCCAGAATCAATTCCTTGGTTGTCATGGTCAGTGTTATTGATGTTGGAATTAAGGGTCTCTTTCTTCTCCACCATCCCACTATCTGAGTCCTTCTTCATTGCATTCTCTATGTGCCTCAGATCCATCTTTCTTGTGTCTTTTGTCTTACGTTGTGTGTGTGTGTGTGTTCTGAGTTTGAGTTTCATGCAGTAGACAGGTGTTAGAATTGTAACAGTTCCACGTGTTGGTTGTTAAAGCAGACACATTGTTATGTTACCTTGAAAGTAGTTTCTCGGTTCCAACTTTCAACCTTGTGGCGAACCAAAATAATTTCTAATCGAAAAATGGGTTTTAGCTGTCTTAATCTTAACTTGATTTGGATTCTATCTAGAAAATAATATAAAAAAGCAAAGAAGAGCTGCTAAAAACAAAGAAGAAAAGTTAGATTTAAGAGGAATTGAAAGGGTAAGGAGTGCAAATTGTTTAATTCATTAAGCAGCGATGCTACAAATGGATCTTTAATTTTATGGAGAGCTTTTATAAGTCCAACTTGCAAAGTTTGTATCAAGTATTCTCCCTGAAAAGACTTACAGAAAATAATAATAATGTGTTTTTCAAGAATTTGCAAACAAATATTCACCTTAAAAAAATAGATTAAAATATTGTTTTCATTCTTAAAACTTGTTTTACTTCTATGAAAATGTAATATTTTCTGTTCTTGAACTTTAAAAAAGATATTTTTTATCCTTAAATTATTGAAAAAAAATTCTCTTTTCCTTCTTATTTTTGCCCTTAAACTATTGAAAAAAGTTATTTCAAAAGTTAGGAACAAAAAACAAACTTATTAAAGATTAGGGATGAAAAACGAATTTTCAAGCAAAATTTAAGGAGGAAAACAATATTTTTGCCTAAGAAGTAGCATCACCAATGAATGAACATATTGATGGATTTTCTGGTAGCTATTTAGTTTTCGCATGCTAATAAAAAAGTCAGATACAAGTACAGGTCGTCTTGTTATCATTATTGTTTAATTAATATTGATACAGAAAGTCTCTATGTCTCTCCATTGATGAAATCCAATTACAAAGGAACCAGCCAGCCAGCTCTCAGGTTTATTTATGTACTTCTCGCATCTATGACTGTGAACTCTTTATTTGCGAATCAACCATCTTTTTTTACATGCAAGGAACTTCTAGTTTACATATGGTAGCAAAGACGACGCTTGCTTCTTTCTTTGAGAAAAATGCTGCAGATTTCCTCTCATTTTCCCTATTAGCACTCGCCGTTTGCTTTGCAGCATTTCTCTCCCAATACCTCACCAATCTGCTGTGAAAGTACTTGAGATCCATTTACATAACAAAGCCATCTTCTATTGTTGCCTTCTCCATGATAATGGTGATTCCTGACCGAATGTAAAATCCATCTTCCGACCTATCTGCTTCTTGAACACCCTACAAAGACATAGCATTCAGATAAGATATGGAGTATGCATGCTAATACAAACTTTACCTTAATCAAAAGCATACTCTCTAAAAGGAAGTCTATGCTCTTAAAACTTGGGTAGCTATGCTTACATCTTTATTCATGATGATCACGTCTTTCCCAATCTTTGCATTCTTGTCAATTATACAATTCCTTCAAAGGAAAATCATGAACATAGATCAGAACTAGACGTTCTAATATTCCATCTAAATTTGAGAATTCTTGACTTTTAACTTTAAGTCCAGTTACCTAATTTTTGTATTCCGTCCAATCCCAATCGGGACCTTCCCTTCTGCCAACAGAGATGCAATTTCAGATTCAGTTTGATAATAGTCAGCACCCATCATCACGGTATCCTGTAAAGGGAAATGGTCACTCATCAGAGAAAACCAGAATAAAGTGCTCTAAGTCAATTAGGATGCTTTGTGTTTTAAGGAAACAAATTAAGAAAGCATGATAGTTTACTTTGAGCTCAACACCATAATCTAATCGTGAACGTTCACCAACTATTGAGTGATCAACACTACATTCTCGCAAGAAACATCCATGTGAGATTATTGCATCCACAATCTGCAAAACCAAATTGAAGCATGAAAGGCAGGTACCTCAATGGAGCCAAAAACAAGGGCTTAAGTCTGTTAGCATACCCGGGATTTATCAATCTTGGTTGGCGGTAAGAATCGAGGAGATGTATAAAAAGGTGTTGTTGGGTCGTAAAATTCAAACTTTGGAAACTGCAAAATCGAGATGTCACTACACATGTTAATCTCTTTACAAGGAAATAAATAAGAAGATTTTTTAAGTCTCACATATGGAATGAAGGACTGATTTCAGTAGCAATGGGCTTTGAACAAGGTGCCTAAAGTGGAAACTCCAAAGCCTTCAATGTGTTGGAATGCAATACCATAAAACAGATTCAAATAATCCAGATTCCCATGTTATAATTTGCATTACAGGTTGTCCGTGTGTTAAGATGGCATAAGATGTGAATTTTATTTATTTATTTGTTAGCTACACAAGTGTATTTCATGAAATTAAGAATGGGGATAAAACAAATATGAAATTTAAAGATGTCAGTTTTTAAAACAATAAAACAAACCTCTTCAGTGAGGGCCAAACTAGCATCAAAAAAGGACTTTATTGTTCCAATATCCTCCCAGTAGTCTTTAAATATGTATGCCTGTCAAAATAAGAGACATCAGTCATATAACATTACCTTTTCTTCATATCCAATTAGTAAGTAGATGCATACGGCTTGTAGAAAGTTCGAAGAATAAGATATAATGAACAAATGTTGAGCCATATGGTACTTTCAAACTATGAAGAGTTATCTTTTCTAGCTTTTAGAATTCTCTTACTTGGACATTATGCTCCTTCAGAGCTGCTGGAATGATTTCGTATCCAAAATCATTTGCCATAGGACATCTCCACCTCAAAAGCTTCAGTAAAATATCTGTCTTAAAGACATAGACTCCCATTGATGCAATATATGGCGATTTTACAGCTTCTTGTGGGGACAACCCCAGAAGAGTTGTATCCACTTGCTGCATAGAATTAACCAAGAATTAATGATTAATCTAAGTAAATGTTTGTTATTTTTTGGGACCACGATCACCCAATTACAGGGTTAATAAGTACACACACATGTGAAAGCATTAGACCAGGATAGGAAAATGCATATCAGTTGTAAGCATTAGATCTGCTTAGTGGTTACCATTGCTTTCAGATCAGCTCCCTTTGGTTTCTCAGCAAAGTGGGCAATTTGGCCTCTGCTGCCTATCTTCACCAATCCGAAATCTGATGCACGGCTGGAAAGTACCCCTTTGGTTTTAGATGGAATTCAAATGCAGAAAAAAAAAAAAAAAAAGAAGAAAAAACGTTTTCTTTTTACCACTCTCTGAGCAGAAGAAATTTGTGTGTTAGTATACAGAGAAAAAATGACAATAAACTATATGATCAAAGTAAATCAACTAATACAATATGGTTTGAAGGATGAAATGATTAAAAGAAGAAGACTGAACAGACCTGTTACCCACTGCTGAACATGATATTGTAATATCAGCATTTCGATCGATATGACTCTGTTAATTCATTGTAGATAAATAAGCCATTTTTTTTCTAAAGATGTGAAAAAAAAGAATGAGTAGGGAATTAGTTGCATACCTGCACTAATTTCATATAATCCATTCGGTAGAGATGATCCCCACACAATATCAATATATTTTCAACGTTCCTATTCTTGACATCCTACAAAAATCAATGTAAGATATCAGACTCCATTTCAATTTGAGGGGAATGAAGAAAAATCATGTGTATGTTCCATCTAGTTCTAATTGGGTCTTTTTAGATTTTAAAGTGATTACAAAGTTCCATACATACCTCAAATACCCATAAGAATTGCCTCACAGCATCTGCTGTTCCTTGAAACCACTTCATTCCGAATTCCCCAGGCGTCTGAGTGGCTGCCAGAACCTATTAGCCAAGTGAGCCAGTTTTGAGTCATCAACATTCAAGGAACTTGCAGCCATTATCTTCAAAGAACACACACACACACACACACACACACATATATATATATTTAGATTTAATTAGATCATGAGGCTTTGTTAGAATATGGTTAAATGATTAAATTCACTATTTCCTAACAGCTTAAGCTTTTGGGACAAATTGTAATTTATCATAGTATCAAAGTAGGTGGTCCTCAGTTTGAAGTTCGAACCCACGTGGGAAAAATCCCATGTGTTAGATCCTAATTATTAAGTTGTTTATCTCTTGTATAATAGGCATTTTATTTAAGTACCAATGAATTTACTAAGGAATTGACATCAATATTTTCATCTGCCTCTAGAGTTCCATACCTCAACAAATCCATCACCAAAGTTAATACCATTTCCATAATAGGTGCGTGAAATGTGACGATTGAGGGAAGCGGAGTTAAACTGGGTCAATACACATATCTTGTTTATGCCGCTGTTGATGCAGTTGCTCATTGGAATGTCTATAAGCCGGTAGCATCCTCCTACCGGAATCTGCAGATCATACCATACTATCATATTAATCACATATTAATACCGCACAAATTGAACAAGTCAATGTGGGAGAAGATAGCATTCTCCAAAAGAAACAGCTAAACTAGTTTAGTTTTCATTATATTAACCAAATATATGAGTAAATATTTTCTTACTGCAGGTATTGCTGCTCTGTTGGTAAGAGGAAAGAGTTCAGCCCCTGTGCCTCCTCCCAATATGATTGAAGCTACATTTCTTGGGTTCGCTTCTTGTCTATATAATAGTGGAGCTTGTATGGTCTGAGATCAAACTCATGATTACTAATTATAGCATCCATAAAAACAGCCTCATGAAATTAAAATTACAAAGACAATGAAACTCAATTTACAGTTTCAAATTGACATACATAATGACTCTGATCATATATTTCAAATAGATCGCAAAATGGAATTAACTTACCACAGCCTCTTTGGCATTATTTGAAGTAATAACAGCAGAAGCAACACGAGGTCTGAACTTCCTGACCTTCTTCTCAGTTCTCAAACTTTTTCCCAACTGATTAACCCAAACATCATTTTTCAGGCTCCCTTTGATTCTCTCCCCCCAAAAGCAATCATTTTCATGACTGAGACCACCTTTGTTTGCTTTTGCCAAATGGGTATTGGGTTGCAAGGCCAAACAGCAAGAATCCATTACAGTTGACTCACTGCTAAGACTATTCCAGAAAATAAGTAATCCCAGATGGTAATGAATCAGAGATAAAATGATGCTCTCACAAAATACTGAAACTGATCCCAAATCCCAGTAAAGTAAAACTTTTTTTTTTTGGTTTAAGTAAAGTAGAACTAGAACTAGAACTCTAAATCTAAGTAAAGTATAGATCACACAAAGGTACTAAAACATAGTAGATGACAGTTGTGTCAGCCATGCAAAGTTTTACACTAAGAATAATATAAAGAAAAAACCTTTAAACCAAACCAAGCAACCTCTTAAGGAAGTTTCAGAAGCAAATGAGAAATGCTAAGTTCTTAGCACCCAGACCAAATAAGTTCTTAAGAAACAAAAATCCCAAGAACCCGGAAGTGATCATTAAAAACAAAACAAAATTCAAACATTAAGAAAAAAAAAAATAATAAAATTAGCAAAGTGACCTGAAGTATTAAACCACCAAAACAGTGATAATTCAGAGTGTGATCAGCGAGCTATTAGGCTGTGCAAGTGGAGGTGGAAGTGGAAGTGGAAGTGGAAGTAGAATAGTCAAGTTTGAGTGAAATGCGTGAACGGTGTTCAAGCTGGTTGGTTTAACTTTATTGGCTTGTGAGCTCTCACGAGAAATCTTGCTTTTTTGATATTTATACTAAAAAAAAAATACATTTGACATATATTACTGTGGCCATGCTACAATGTTCTATTACCTTGAGTCCACTGTTTGCCATTACTCATTAGTCCAATTTTCTAGGCTCATTTTGCATTAGGGAGAGGGCCATTTTCAGCCACACACCTGTCCTTTTCAAGCAAATTTGTAATAAGAAAATAACAAAACTTCTTGTTGTTTTCTCTGATTGAAATTTATTGGTTGGTGTTGGTTGCAAAAGAAGAAATTAGCTCATGCCTCTTCAAAAATTTTGCAGCAGTTCTAATGTATCGTATCATTTGACAGTAGAATAGATATTTTCTGCCACTTGGCATGTTGCTAATTAGGTGATAATAATGACTTAGACTGATTTTCAAAGGTATAATTATAATTTTGCTTAGTCCTCAAGACCCAAATTTGTACTTAATTTGATACCAGAAGAATTATGATTTTTTTTTTTAATATGTATCATGTACCTATGAATCATTTATCACCTTGAGATTCACAATCACAAGAATAGTATTTTTTTTTTTAATAAAAAAATAAAAAATGTCTGTTTGGATCTTAGAATAGGGTGTATAATTGTTGTTGGTGTTTTTGTATTTTTAATTTTTTGAAATGCTTCACAC